>CM057809.1:25684392-25884392 GCA_030067965.1 Latrodectus elegans | reverse complement strand
AGCTTGATGGAATCTTGCATTATCTTGAGTGTTTTGCGAAGTCTTAGGCATTGTTAAAATATCAAGATTTTTTACTTTACTTAAGGAAATTATTTATTTAGTATTAATCATTGGTATGCTTTAATTTATAACACGCATGTAATGTAAAAAAAATTTAAATTATCATATTCATAGCACAAATAAATACAAAAATGAAATAACTTCTTATAAAACTTCTTCAACTGGAAATTTGAAATGAGTTTCAAGATATGCATTTTAAATAAAAGTTAAACTCTTATAATTTTAAGAAAAATTAACTTAAGTCTTTTATTATTTTGTGATAGTGCTTGAATTTATGGATATAGAAACCAAAATATATTTTATTATACTAAGTAAATTGTGAATTTCGTAAATATTTTTAGAATATATTTTTTATTCAAAAAATATTAAATGCAATGAATATAAAAATAAATTTCTTATGGAAACATGTGCTACTTATAAAAAGAGATTATTTCTAATCATAACATTCCACGTTATAGATAATAATGATAAATACAAATTACATTAATATAAAATATGATTCACACCTTTCTTTTCATAAAATTTACATGATAATGGCGGAAGGATAATATCGATATATTTCGTAGTGGTGATGTCTTCTTCGAAATCTAGGTATGACATTGTGAATTCAAATATTTCATCATTTGTCTTCAGTACAATATTTTTCACTGGTGATGGTTTAATGTGGATTCTAGGTACATTGTTGGAGATGGTAACCAAGAATAAAATTATCTGCAAATTGCCTTTCAAAAATGATTAAAAAAATGAAAATGAAAATAGATCAATGTGCAATAACAATTTGCATTAAAACATTTAATTACAATGAATACAAATATAGCAGGTGGGGGCATGATATCACTGTAATTGCCCTAACTTTTCGAATTCAGTACATTTTAAGGTACGGTAGAGCCCAACTCAAGGCAAGGTACAGGAAAGCATGCTGATGCTACTACAACAGATTAGGTACTTACAAAAATGGCAGAGATATTTACAAACAATGAAAAGACTAGTAATAATCATTATGAGACAACCACGAATATCTTTTTCATGTTTTCTCACATTTTGTGGAGTGCCATTTAAAACTATCCTTATGCTACAAATAATGATTACCGATCAGGAAATACCCTCGTGTGATAGTCACATAAATTATAAATCCTTTTTGAGTCACGATACTTATTTGATCAGTTTCTTCAACGAATATTTTTACTCTAAAGAATATCGTTGAAATTGAATGAAAGGTTGTCATTGTTAAGGGTATATCCGAGTGACTGAAAATTAAGACCAGCTGCTCCTCGGAAAAACTAGATACGAATGAGTAGGGTTTAAGTCACATAGCGTACAATCATAACAGTACTCATCAGAATCACGTACAACTGCGCGAGGTACTTGGTTATCGTATTAAAACGCGTCAATTAGACACAGATTTTAAAAAAATATTTAACACTTTCTGAATTTTTTTGTTTATATGTTCTGTATGTGTGTGATTATTCTGTTAGGTAAATTACAACTAATCTTTAAAGAGAAAATTGATTCAGTTCATTTTCTTCATATGTAATGTTATATGCAAATTCTGCAAGATAACAAACAGGCAATTCTGCAGAAAAAAATCTCCAGTATCATTTTACAAATTACATTGTAAGCAGAACTTAGAAGTAGGGATAATATAGGTTCCCTTCTATTTAGATTGACAATAATAAGTATTTGATAAGCGGTTTCTTTTGATACCTAATTCTTGGGCGATCAATAAATGAAATTTCTAGGGGATATTAATTCCCTACATTCACATCATTAAAGTGAATATTTAAACGTATAATGGATGTACACATGCCTTGCTATGATGTATTTTATGCCGTTTTTGTTACACGTTGAAGTTGTTAATAAATTGCGATCACACATGATTCATAATATCACCCTGGGATAAATTTGCAATAGTTTTGCAACATGTGCTTTGAACTCAGTCCAGCTTCAAAGTTTTTTATTGTTTCCCAGTTAATAATTGACGGTTTGCGGTGAAACATGTCAAACATTTTTTTGCGACATGTCAAACAGTTTTTTGCGATCACCGGAATCACACACACAATATTCTATCAATTTAATAATTTCTTTGAATTGAATATAATCAGTATCCAATTCTTCTATGTGCAAGTACTTTATAATTATATTTTGCAAGTTTATGTGATACGCTATTTTAATTTTATAAAATTATATCTTCTACTCAAAAGAATCACGGAATATTTTCTTAGTATTTTAATTACAGGCATGTGTTTATTTAAGCAAAATTACTTCATATGTTTTTCAGTTTAAAAAAAATTGCAATTTTATTTTTTATCGTTCAATGATATTTTGTCTTTGAAAACCTCTTACTTTCTAAGTAAATGCAATACCTGAAATAACTAAACAATATAAAATTAAATTCATGACGAAGAATTTTTCTGACATTTCTACAAACAGTGCTTACTAAATTATTTACAATGGATATTTTAGTGAAAAAATGTCGTTACTAAAATCATGCATATTAATTATAAGTATATTAGATTTCAGGAGCTAAAAATAAATTGAAAATAATTGAATAAAATTTATTTCACTACACAAAATTTGATTGCATTGAAGACGTCACATGACTGACATAATCAAAAGAAACTCATGGTAAAAACAATACCGATAAAGCATAAATACGATACAAGTTAAGACTAGCCATTTAGAGGGAGTGTTATTCAACAAAAAAGGGTTATAAAAAGGAGCATAGAAACAATCAAAATTAAAATTCAAGAAAGCATTTGTAAGCAGAACAACGCTTTAGAGCTACCAACTAGTTAGAACCAGAACCTGGACAATGTGATGTTCTAAAATTATTTGTTGTCATCCAAGTCACAAGCACTTTGAACTGATGTTCCAGATTCTTAAAAATTTATCAAAGGTAACTCAAGATTTATCTTTTCTGCAGTTGTTTACGAACACTTAAAAATAAAATATACAACAATATAATTGATTCTCAAAGTAAAAAAAAATCTCAAAATCAAAAAAAGATTTGTTCTGTTCATTAATGAGTCCATCAATAAGCAACATGATTCCCAATTTGTTTTCAAATAGATAAAAGTAAACAATCCATAGTTTCCATCTGACTGATAGAAAAAAGATGCAATTCATGAAGTAAAGTTCTTGTGAAGGGTGGTCTATATATAGATAGGGTCACTGAATAAGAACACCTGACACTCTGCATTTTCCGAGTTGAAAAACCCACATATGATATCTATTGATCTGTTGCTGTTGTTACCAGCGACATTTCAACTTTGTAAGCAGTTAATGTTCACACCTTCATTACTAGACCCGTGCACTAGTATTGTGAAGATTGTAGTACAAATGGCAAGTCTAGCACGCTAGCCTGACATTAACTCCATTGTACATATGTGGCACATTTTTGTGCCACGTATTTCTGGCTTGAAATGTAACATTTTGAGCGTGGTATGTTCTTAAATCTAATTTACGAGATCAAGATACAATCACATCCATCCAACTGACTGATGGCATAATAAACATCGGGATGAGGTACACATTGCAGATCAGGGTGAACTTATTCCTAATTCAGAAGTGCTTATGCATTTAATTACGTTATATTTTACATTATTAGCATTACGTTTTATTTCACAATATGTAATATGTATGTGAAATAAAACGTTTTCACATGCTTTCTAAAATACAAATAATAAATACTTTCATCAAAAATCCAGTCCAATTCACTTGTATGATTTTTTCTTGATCATCCGATTTGATTGATGATTTTTTATTTGTTCGTATTTTAGAAAACCAATGGAAGCAACTAATGTTTAAACAAACATGCGATGTGTTGAATAAATTTACCTATTTTTGCAAGTGATTTCTGTTATGCTTAATGTTTTACAAAGTTATCAAATATAAATAGAAAAATGCCTTTCTTTGCTGGCAAATATATTTAATTCTGAAAGATGAGTGCTTTTTTTATACAAACTGGATACATTTAAGTGTTGAAAGTCCTTTATTGAGTTCATTTTAAAGTACTGATTATTGTTGATAACATTTAATATTAATAGAGCATTTCTGAGTTAGATTTTTTATATATAATTAATTCTTAATAAAATACAAACTCACGTCATTGTTTTTTATTCTTAAACCACTCTAATATATAAAAATTTAAAATAAACTAAAAACAATAAAGGTGTGTTCAGTTGCAAATTTTTATTACAAATAGGACACCTGTTATTTTAATTAGCCTAGGAATACTATATCATTTAACAAGTGTTATCATAAGGACACATAATCAAATTTCTAGTTACAATCGAGACTTTGTGATGTGCCTTAAATAGCTTACTGTGATACAAATGTATGTTTAGTTAGGGTGTGCCTAATTCTAGTCTGAGAAAATGTGATGCTCCGTGTCATCATGAATCGAGTTATTATATTATATGAAACTCCTTAACAGTTAAAATGCACTTCTTATGCAACTTGTTTGTAACTCCCAAAACATTTATCAAATTGTTTCATACATTTAATACTTCCTTGGCATATTATCTTTTTAAATTATTTGCCAGTTATTTTATATGCTAATATACGCTATTTGAAAAGTGTTTTCCTAATCTTGTGTCTCATTTGATATTTGAAGATTTTATTAAAATAAAACAAATTATACATGCAATATCGACATTTTGTTTAATTTTACTGACAGAAAATTGTGTAAAATATAACTAAAAATATAAGAAAGAAATCTTGTACTTACATTTCAGAACATTTAGAATGAATATTTAAAACATTATTCAAAAGTGCTTTATTTTTTATGAAATAATAATTAAACAAATAAATATCAAGCACTTGCTACAGTTGTATCTGTTTACCTTTCATTTGAACAAACATTACTAAACTTATATATTTCTGTATATTTTTAAATGTTCAATGCATATAAAATAACTAAATTTCAAGATTTTCAGTTCAACAGTTTTTTTAGTTTGAACAGCTTATTTCAGACTTATAATTGAATCATTCCCCATAAAATTCATTTCTATTCCCATTTTAGTCAATGTTTTTCAATTCTTATATCAAATAAAAAACTATATTGATATTCTAACTCTGAATATCTTATCTTAATGTTGATTTTACTCATTGAGATAATAATTTTATTAAAAAGTTTCCTCCAATCAAACTAAAATGGTGTTGAAAAAGGCACGGATAGATTTTTGTAATGTTTGAAAATAAATGATGCCTCAAGATTCATTATTAATGAATATTTTGTATTTAACAATTTCTTTTAAACATGACTGAGTTAAAATGCTATGATTACAAAGTTCTCTGAATAAAACATTCAATGACAACAATCATTAGTTTTTTATTATAACTATAAAAAATGGAAATATTAAGTATCATGTAGAAATATTTTCGAAAGATTAATATTAATATTATAATATTAATTTCTTCAAATATTTAAATGGATGTCAAGACTCCAAATTTGTAGCAAAGAAAATACACTATACACTTCCTTTAAATTTCATTCAATCATTTTGTTTTTATTTGGAAAACATATTTCAATATGTATACAGTATTTTTATTTTAATCCGTCAACAAAAATGAAATTTGTTTAAAACTGTTAATGTTGGAGAATATTAAGATAAGAAAACAAACGTCTGCATCAATAATACTTTAAATTATTTAACCATTGATAATTAAATAATGTATGCTGCTAAGAAACATTTTTCTCTTGGTAATTTAGTGGAATTATCTCCTAAAAGACATTTTTTAAATTTGCAAGGAGTGATTCTTTTCATCATTATTCATATTATAATAAATTCATCATTAGAATATAATCATATTCTTTAAATTCTAATTTTACAGAATTCATATATACATAAATTCATATATTCAGATCTTTAGATAAAACGTTATTAAAATAATTTAACATTGACAAAAATCGTAACTTAAAAATTTAAATAATGAAACATTTTGAAGCTTTTTCCCGAAAATTATCTGAGCATGTATCAAAGATTACCATTAAATTTTTAATATCAATATTTAGTTCAGAATATGAAATGATTAAATTTTCCTAAAGTTTTATTTAATTATGTTTATCTACATATTATTAATGGATTTATGTAAAGTTAAATTTAGAAACTTTATAGGGATTTTAGTTTAAAAGTTTATAGAATAATATCAACTTCATTAATATTTTGAATACTTTATCAAAAAGTTTAGACTATCAGACTATTAGAAATCAACAATACGAAAACATTTCAGCTAATTATTAAAAATGACGTAATATCTGTGAATTTATACCTATAATTTTAATGAAGTAATAAAGAAATAACTGTGTATACATACCGATAATTTTAAAGAAGTAATTTAATATCTGGAAGAACTATAAAGAAATTAATGGTCAAGGAACTGATGAAACACTACAAAACTTCTAAATATCATTTCAAATTTCACTTAAAAAAGCCATATAATAATTTCATTCTTTTATTTAAACTTCTTTTAAATTCATTAATTCGAAATTTGATTTCTATTTACGTTTCTAATTTACTTTTGCATTTAATCCAAATAACCTGTTTCTGATCATTTAATTTCAATTAAATATTAAGAGCAGAAATATTTAAATATCTGGCATTATGAGATTCTTTCCTTTAGGCTTATTACAAAAATCGGAAACGACACTCGTAAGCAAATCTTATTGATTTTAACATCAATATGGGCAAAAACTTAATCTTAACTTAATTTTCCAACTTTTTTTAATGGCAAAATATATAACTACAAATTATTGAATGATATCAAACCCTATAAATATTATTAATGTAAGTAAGGTAACTATACTTTTATAATCCTAAAATCTATAATTAAACTTACAATAAAATATTATTTTAATAATTGCTAGTTGTGCTTTAAATTTTCTGGTAAAGTTAATTTTATATTTACATTAATTTAAATAACAAAATATTTTTTATATTGTTTATAATATATTTAACTCTATAGTGAAATGTATACAATAGTAATTTACTTGTAATCTTTTTTTTCTCAAATTCTTAATAATTTCTTCAAAGAATACAAATTTGTAAATTTTTTAAACACATGATTTTTTCTCTCCAATTTTCTTCAGTTGGAAGATATGTAAAAATTATTTATTATTTTTATTTTATGCATCGTAAATTTTTGTAGATCTAAATGTTTTATTTGCTGTAACATTCAGTTTTGAATTTTGATTATAAAATATTTTTATAAATCTAATTTGATGAATTTATACAGTAATTTCGTTTTATTGCTTTACTCTCAATTATGGTTATAATTAGATACTCAAGAATATATTTTTAGCACTACTTCTTTAATGTGTTTAAATAAGTTTTCTTTCTTTTTTTTCTTTTTTTTTTTTTTTTTTGAAAAATTAATTTTATTATAAGTTGTATAAAGTATAATGAAGATTTTATTTGTATATGAGTAGTGATGCATTGATATATAAGCAGTTTTTCTGTTAAATACTGATGTTAACTAAACATTTCTTACATATTTACCGGATTATAACTATACCACTTTACAATAAAAATATTCTACACTTTAAAATTATTGATATTTTAATGCAAGTTTACCATTTTAAGTAAAAGGACGTATAAATAATTTAAACGTAGTCTGTTCTACACATAGACGTATAAAATAACTTACGATAGAAACATCCAGGTTCATCATTCTTTTGGGTCCAACCATTACAGCATTTTGTTACTGTGTTATATCTCGTTTCATATGCATCAGTATACCCAGTATAATATACAGTCCTACAAAATAAAATATTAAAAATTAGAAAATTTTTTTCGAAAAATATTTCTGATTTATAAGCCAAAATCTCGCTTCATAATTTCTAAACTAAAATACGTACACATTTTCGTATGAAAGAAAGAAATATTTGTTTTTGATTTCATTTCGGTTCAAGTTACATGGTATCGATAGTTCTGAGAGTATTAAAAGTTATTTACAGATAGAAAGTCAATAAGTTATTTGCATTTAAAGTTTTATATTCAAAACCTAATATACAATATAAATCAAATAACTGTTAAAAGACTATCAAACATTACTTTCTGCTGATTCATTAAAGAAATGATTAAAAACATATGTTAATTAATGTTTAATAACAATGAATATCAAGCATTAGAAATCTGAAAAAATTGCAAACTGGTTGCAATCTATTGATTATATTATCATGTTTTATTTTCTTATTAGATCAGTTTTTAAATGAAAAATGAAGCAGTTTTAACAAATGAAAACATACAAACAAAAGCAAAAGAGCATTTAATTTCGAACGATCACGGATATCTAGAATATGATAAATTATTTTATACTGATGAACATAACTTGTGCTGCGGCTTTTTAAAGTAAATTCCATTTTCTAACAATTGAAATTCTTCTTTGGGTTATTAAGAAGAGACTGGAGACCAGTTATTGATTTAGCAAGAAGAATGCTGTTTTGAGGTTCAATTGTTTGACACAAATGATGAAATTTTCGCGTCATTTTGGTCTAAGGCGAATCTTTAGTCAAGTTGAAAATAATTTTTTGTATCCGAGTATAAAAATAATTAACTTTTTTTTATCGAAGGCTTTTGTGGTTCTGAAGTAAACATGATGTAAACAAGTGTTTGTTTTAAGTAATGAAAAGACATTTTACTGTGTATTTCTAGGACTTTCAGATAATGTTACTTTGTAATAAAACTAGAAATCACTTTAATAGTATTACTTTCTGCTGTGAATAGAAGAACAAGTACTTTTTATATCATTAAGAATAGATGTTGAATAAGTAAGATAATGAGAATAAAGAAAAGTTACAATGGTTAAAGTTTCTGACTTTCCGGGCAGTCATTAATTAGTCTCTTGAGGTTATCTAGGATAAAAAATATCCTGTATCTAAATTTACTTTATGCATGGTATAAGCATTCCCACACATACACGCAGAGAATTACTTTAAAGATTTGAGCAATAAAAATAAAGTAAATTAATATTTAGATTTTTAATACACCTGAATTTAATCAGAATTATTCACTATATGCAATTTGTTATGCTGCTTACATTTTTTTTTTGAAATTTTATCATGCGATGTCATTAAAAATTACTCCAAAGTCAATGCTACACACAAAAGAAAAATTAGTAGTGGTTATACAAATAATTTTCGACATTTTTGAAAATCAACACTGTTTCTATTTATAAATTAACAAAATAATTTGACAATAAGAATTATTAGTTTTTTAAAGGTGAAGATTCCTAATTTTGATTTATTATCATAATGACGATGAAGTAAAAATTAAAATTTGTCAAATAAAATATAACTTTTAGTTAAATTTATGTTTAAAAAAACTCTTACTCTCTTATTCTAACTAAAAATTTCTTCAACTCAATTAAAAATTAAAGTAAAAGCTCAGTTAATTATTTAAACATTGCATTAACGTTTCAATATTGAAAATACCACAATATCCAGGAAATTAAAGTTTCTGTTGTTTAGCCTTGAAATTTAGAAAAAAATGGAGAATATTTGAAAGGGAAGTTAAAATGCTTATGAATTTTTTTCTGTCGAAGAGCTAAAAACAGCAGTTTTGTCTATATATGTAATAAATAATAACAAAAATGAAAAAAAGAAGAAAAATTTGAAAATTTAAAATAGCAATGCATATTTAAAAACGAATAGAGACTGGAAACATTAATGCAAATTTAACTTGTGACAAGGAATATTAATTCATTGATATAATAAATTGCAATTGAAAAAAATTCTGTTATTTAGTACTTTTGAGAATAATTTTCAAAATAAAAGTATTCATTAATTAGTATTATTTAACTATGTTACCACTAAAACTCTCTATGCTTTAATACTAAAACTGATAAATAAAAAACAGTTTCTTTTAATTCATAAGCAAACTACTGTTATAGCCACACTTTACGTTAATTATAAAAGTTAAAAATTATTCTTGTCCTCAGCGTTCTATAAATTATACGCAAAGTACTTGAAATCATATAGAAATATGCACACTATTTTAACTAATTTTTGGTAAAGTATCACATTACATATTATACAAAATTTCTATTAGTAAATTATACATAAATTACTTATTTTATAATATTCTTTATTTAATTTTCTTATTATTTTTCTTTCATTTTATTCAACAACTTCAATACTGGATGTTTGATACTTTTTTAGTTGAATCTTAAAAAAATGTTTCTAAAAAAGTTAACTATAATTTGGACATTATTTAATTACCAAGACATTATTGACAAATAAGATTAATGAAAAATATATATATACTTTAACTAATACACATAAAAAGATGGTAAAATGATAAAATGATTATAAAACAGTTTTATTGTATGCGAAATCTGTAAATTTCTGTATAGAAAATAGAGGGAATATAATTTCAAAAAAGGTAAATGTTTTTTAAGAGAAGTTTATCGATTAATAGAAAAAATTAACCTTAAGTTTTTTTTTAATAAGGTTGAAGAGCGTTCTTTGATTTTGAAGTATCCCAGCGCTCTTTCTTAGGCATCTAGTCTCTTATTTAATCAATGAGCTCCCTCTAATTGACCCAAATATAGATTAGTTATTTTTATAATAAGCTTATTTTTTTTTTCAGTACGACGAAAAAAAATTGTCAGATTTCATATTTCATCTTTCTCTTTAAAAACATAATAGATGATCCTAGAAAAAAAAATTGTTTTGCATAAAAAGTGTCCAGCTGTTGAAGAGAAATTCTTTTAAACTAGTTGTTTTAAATAGCACGCATAAATTTTGTCACAAAATTTTTATCATATTTTGTTGTAAAAACCATATAAAGCCATATACATTTTAAAGTTAATTTTTTATTGGAATTATACATTCTTCACAAAACAAACTGATATTATATAAAAGAAAACTATTAAAGTATTTTTTCTAAGCAGAGAAAACTTTCTGCAATGCAATTAACAATTATTATTTTTGTGTATAAAATTGAGCAGATGTATGAAATTTTGCTTTAAAAATATCAAGTATTATAAATACAAAATTATATGGTATTAATGCAACATTATATATATTATACATTAAAATACAGACTTATCATGTATTATAAATTATCACTTATTTTTAGTGTTTTAAGCATACTAAAATAAATGGTCATCAGAGAATTTCTGAAGCATTTCCATTCTTAGGTTTGAAATATGTGAAATGGCTTCATTTTGCTGAAACTAGTAGTAACGATCATCGTTAAACAAAGAATTTGATTTACGTTGGGGTACACTAGTGAATTGATGTGGTTTGTGTAGAAAAATAATGAGTCCTATCATTATTGAAATTCGTAGTCTTATGAAATAAGTTTTTCAAAAATAAAAAATAAATAAAAGCGTGTAAGAAACAAATGGATTACTCAAATAATTTGCGCAGAATCTGATTAAAAGTAATTATAATGATATTCATTCGAGTTTATGTAACGTGTTTTAGCATTTACAAAATACAAAAATGACACATGAAATGAAGTTATAATTTAAATGAAATTATAATTTAAAAATTCAAACGAAGTTATAATTTAAAAATTTTGATTTAACATAAAATTTATAATATTAACAAATGTGTAATTTGAACTTAAATTTGTAATCCTCATAGATAATTAAGAAAATATTGCTAATTAATTAGAGTATTAATTTTATGTTTATCAAATAACTGCAATTATTTTCTAATTAATAAATTAGTTAATACATTTTTGTAATTTAAATCATTGATTTCTGTAATTAATTAATTAAAATAATTAAGTGAATTTTACTATTTATTGGTAAAAGAAAGTAATTCTCGAAGATAAATTCTTAGTATCTTACAAAATATTCAGTAATATCGTTGACTAAACTCAAGCATTGTTTACTAATGCAAAAAAATAGTGGTTTCATTTTGTTTTACTGAGTTTTATTTACAATTTTACATAGAATAGTAAAAAGAAATGATGGAAAATTTTGTATGAAAACTTAGCTCGGGTATTTTTTCCTTTAGTAATATTCTTTTTAAACAAGTCTTCAAAATTTTTTAAATTAATTAAAAGAGACCAGTATAGTTATGCAAGCATCAAGAATTTTCAAAGAAAATTATTAAAATATCCAAAGTTGTTCTAATTCTAAAAGTGAAGGTTTTTCATAAATATTTTTAATGATGATTGACCTTTTATTTTTTAATAATATTGGTTCAATATCTTTATAAATATTTTTAATAGCAAAATACACTGAAATTTATGCAAAATTACATTATATTTCAAATTATTTTTCCTCATATTTACAAAATATTTATAAAAATTAAATAAATGACATTAAGCTAATTAGACATTAAGCTGACTATATTATATTTACTTTTAATATGGTATTGTACTTTATTAAAAAAACTTTTTTTGTCGACAACTGATTTGCACTTTTATTATTACAATGCTTATGTAAAGATTTAAAAAAAAAAAATTTAAGATATTCGCAGTTGTCAGAATAAATTCACTGTTCAGTTTTCAAGGAAAAAAAAAATTCTATGATTTAAACGTTAGGATATTAGCGAATTTTCGGTCAGTCTATTAAATTCTAAGAAAATGAGGAATTAGTTTCACTTTTTTTGCAGAACTAATTTTACAGCTCTTATCTGAGCAAAAACTTTTCTTGGAACGTATCCAGTTTCAATAAGGAAAAGTTAAGCATCTTTTAAAAGCTAATCCCAAGAGTATAAACACTTATTTTAGAAACGATTTCGTGTAACTATTCGTTAATCTTTGTCTTCTTGATAAATGCATCGCGTTGTTATTTTCTTATGTACGTGTAGGATGGATACATGTACGAGGATACGTGTAGGATGATCATACGTTATCACTGAAGTCTAGCGGCAAATCAAAAGTACTGCCGACAGTCAAAAGTAAACAGAAGTTTTTTTAATCAATTTATTTTAAGTTGCAATATAATTATTCTTTAGCACATATTTTATTGTATGAAGGATAATTTTAATAAATCTTTCTATCATACTCTCAAGTAATTAGCTTTTATAAGAGTAGATACCAAACTATTTCATTCCTACATTTTAAAAGTGAATAAATATTAAAAAAAAAATCAAAATATAAATTTTTATTAATCTTAATAATAACTGCATTTGCTTGAAGTAAGTAAAAATTTATTTTATTCTGTTTAACTGTAGCGATTCAGTTTCAAATGTAATCGACAGATGGCAGCAGAGTATTATAGAGTTTAGGGAATCATTGAAAGCAATTTTTAAATAATTCTCACAGCATAAAGATAAAAAAAAAATATCTTTTGATACATTTTATATTTTTTAGTTAATTACACATTACATTTTATATTCTTTTGGTACATTTTGTATTCTTTTTTAAATAAAAAACTTAATTAAAATTCCAGTACAGGATTATTCAGAATCAAATGAAAAAAATTACCATCCTACTTATTTTTGCTAAATATTTTTGAAAGGAATTGTACATTAGAAATATAAAATATAATGAATTCATTTTCTCTGTATTAAATATATTTTCTTAAATTAATGTGTTTAAATGCTTTAAATTTAATATCGAATATTTAAAGTTTAAATATTAAAATTTTTAAAATGTTTTGAAATTTTTTAATCAAATTTGTTCTAATGTTTATAAATAATCTGTTGAAATGATAGTGTGTGAGATGAGCTAGAATAATTATAAAATATTATCCTTGATAAAAGTAAAATGAAATAAATAAAAAACAACTGGCCAAACTACTTTACTAACAGTTAAAATACGTGTTTAATCCTTAATCGTTCTTGATTTTAAGATTATAAGTTACGTATTAAAAAATAACATTTTAAATCATTTGGTAAGATAATTTTAATGTTTACTTTTTATTTTAATACTCCTTATAGCATGCAAAGGAAAACTTTATCATATTATTTAGTGATACAGAGTTTCTTTACCAAATTAACTTATCAAAGTAATGAAGTATTAAATTCAAGCTTGTTCAGGTCATTAAGATAAAAATCTTTCTATGTGAGCTCGAAAAAGTATTTAAAATAAATTTCATTTAACTAAGTACGTCATTAAAATGCATATTTACCTGGGCTCATATGTAACACACCAACTGTGCTTTCCGCAGTTAGGTTTCCACACCTTTGCCATCTGTGTATAAGCTCGGGTACAGGGCTTTTGGACTTTAACAGATTCCATTCGGCGATCAGTGCACACATGAGGCCTAAAAATTTAAGTATACATTGTCAACACGTTTAATGATTACAAGTATTAATTTTAAACTATGCTAATTATTTTTTATTTAAAATTATTTTATTAAAATAAGCAGATTAACAAATATATTTTATTCAAATAAATTCATATGTTCCGTTTTTTGAAATAGAAAGTTTCATATCGGTTCATGGAAAATCAAAAAATAAAATAATAAAAATCTCTCGAAGTTTTATAAATAAAAGAACTTAAAAATGATATAAAGTTGCGATATACAATAAAAAACAATTCACATTAAATTTACTTTAAATTTAATGTGAATTGTTGAAAATTCACATTAAATTTACGTTTAATGTGAATTGTTTTTTTATTGATATTGGGGAACTCAAGATTAAAAACAATTCATAATAAATTTATAATTTTTCCTCTTTAAAATTATATAATTTCTTTTTCCTGTTCAAAATTATCTAATTTACTATTCTTTTTTTAGATTTTCAAGAAAATCCTTAGTATTTTCGAAACTTTGAATTATCTGATAATGTTGGATATCTAATGTTTTCAAATTGTAAGATTGCTTTTTTTATGATTTTTATTAATATTCTATTTTCAATCTCAGCTTAGTTGTTTTAAATGTATCTTTAGAACATTTCTACAGATAAAAGTTTCGAAATTTTTGAAGTACAATAGAACTCCAATGATCCGAATCAATTGGAACCGGACTCCATTCGGATTGTCAAAAGTTTGGATAGTTGACTTGTTTAAAAAAGGGGTGTCTTTTAATTAATTATTTTACGTTGAAAATGGGGAGGAGGAAATACGTCATTTTAAAGAAAAAGAATTTTAAATCAATTGAATGAAAATGCAGCACTTTTACACGTTAATGTACTTACTTACAAGTGCTGTATATTAATACAATATTATGTACAGTGCTGTACATGAAAGTCATTGCTTGCTGAACATCATGGTCAGAGTAAATTATTTCACTTCCCCATTTTCGGGAAGCCAAGTCGCACATCAGATTGACAGAGGTAATTTTCATCTGGTCTCACTCGGGGTGATGCTCTATACACTTCAAATCAATTTCAAATCCAGCAAATGCATCACTAACTGATGGTCCCGTGTCTTCTTGAACTTCGAGAGATCAAGGTCATCTTCTTACTCAGTACTTTAAATAAGCTTAAAATCATTTGCAATTTGAAATTTAGGATCGGATTCCATTCTCCTGTATCTTCAGCACCAAATTATAAAAATATGGGAATTTTCAAAACAATATTTTTGAATTCCACATGTGATACGTCACTCATCCGCCCTTCTCATTTTCTCCTTTTTATTACCTTTCCTCTTTTTGAGATTTTTTCTTTTTTCTTATTTTGCTTCTCTTCTTCAATCTATTTTATTTTTCTGAAAAAGATTCAGATAAACGGAGCTCTGATAATTAGAGTTCAAATATAATTTTATTTTTTATTTAGAAATTTAAAATTTTAATACATTGTAAACATTAGTGTATATTAAAATGCTCTTAAGCATATGATAAATTCCTAAATGTAATAAATTTTAAATTTTTAATATTTGATTTAATATTTAATTTTTATATGAAACATGAGCGATTTTCAAGATTCTTTATTTAGTTATGTAAAAATTTGGTTTAATTTAGATAATTATCAATCATTTGCGCTTGCCTTTTTCTTAAACATGTTAAACAAAAAAATGTTTAAAGTGCATGTAACTGTCATAAATTTTATATTATATAAGCATGGGTATGTGTGATGCTATTTATTAATAAATGATCAAAAAGAAATAAAAATATATTTTCATATTTAAAAATATTTTTAACAGGCATAAATATATACACCAACTTATGAAAATTCAAAATTTTGATGTGCCAGAAACAATATTAAACACACACACAACAGCTAAAAATACAATAAATTATCTGGTATACAATAATGCAAACAGATATAGTTAAATAATATGTATTCTAAAATTTTGTTTTATATTGCTTAAGATAATTCGCATTCATTTTGTTTAGTCTAAGAATATTGATAATTTGCTTTGAAAAAAACTATCAATATAAATATTAAAAACCAATATTCTGAGTAAATAATTTCTCATTGCTCATTTCGTTACAGGAACATTAATTTTTCCAATGATCATTTTGAAAATGGGAAGTTGTTAACTACAGACGTATAATCGATTTTTTCAAAATTCATTTATTTAAATTCTTCTTGGGTAAAAATTGAAACAAAGTTAAATAAAAAAATTCAAAAATTTATTTTTGAAAGATATTTAGAGAAGGCTCATCTGTTTTGAGATGCATTTATAATAATAAATTATATCATTTAGAGCCATATTACTTCATCTTATATAAATATCTATGTAATTAAATTTCATAATAAAAAGCATGTGCTTGAAAAATTAGTTTTCTAATAAAAAATTATAAAAATTCTCTACAAATTTCCTACTTGTATGACATATTATATTTATAAAATCAATTATATTATTCGCAAGAAGAAAATTAGATTCGCTGAAAGACATCTGGGATATTTACTAAGAGTGTTTAGTTTTTTGAAACTTAGAATGTTCGTTTGGTATTTCCTTGTAGGCATTTACACTTGTTGATTTCACAGCAAGATTTTTATAAAACGTGAAACCGATCAACATAGATGTATTTATAATATTTTAAGTAAATATACTTTTTTAATATTACTCAATTTCGTATCATTTCATATAAAAGGACTTCTCAAGTATTAAATTTTATTTATTTTAATATTAGTAGGTATAATTAAATCCTGAGCTATGCCATCTAAGATTATTTGACAAAATTTGAATTCAACACAAGCACTGCACATATATACAGTAATTATCCTCATAAAGCTTTTACTACCCAGAGTTTTAATAAAGTTCAATCATTTTTTTACGAATTAAATTTTGAAATATTATGCTAATTTTTTTTAGAAATCTATTTTAATTTTATTTAAAAACAGCTATTAATTTCACAAAATTATTTTTTATTCTTTCATTAAAAAATTGTGCCATAACCAGTATGATTATGCAAAACATTGCAGATTCTCAGTTAATGTATTTTTATATGAAATATATTCTTTAAGAAAATGTGACACAAAAAACCTTGAAAGTCAAATTAGTATTACTATATTTCTTTTCAGAGGCTTCTCCTTTTTCAATATATTTGAAGTCGATGACTAAAATATCAAGTAGTTTAAGACTATCTTTGAAGCGTTGACAGCTGTGATAAAAAAAATATGGTGTCAATTCGAAGTAAAGGAAAGTGGCAATGTACTACAAGACTTACACTCTCATCAGTCAAATTCAATGGTTGCTCTCTTAATTCAAAAGAGAAGCTAGGTATGAAAAAAAAAATTACCGTATTTACTCTCATAGAAGGTGAAAGCTTTAAGAAAAAACCAAACTTTGAAATAGGGGTCAACTAACTCGCAGAACCTAAAAAATAATTGACGACATGTCAATGAAATTGATTATTGTACATATTATTAATACATCTTACCATAAATTTTATAATGGGTTTAAAATTAAAATAAACAAAAATTTGATAAATCTTGAATGAAACTTTATTGATCAACATCGGCAGGATTTTTTACAGGCCTTCACAAACGAAACTTTGTTCTTCCTAACATTTTTCAAAAGTGGAGAGTGTGGATAAATGTGGATTTGACCTCTATTTGGTATGAATGGCAATTGCGAATTTGTAATTTAACAGAGCTTTAATACTAAAGACATCTTACTCACTGACAGCAAGGAAAAGAACGAGTATAACGCATATTGGTTTCAGTTCCTAATTCTACACAACCACGACTTACTTTTTTAATACCGCGAAGTAAATATTCAAACAGTTGTGGGCTAATGTAAGAAATTATATTGCTCGTTGGGTCTTACCTTTGAGGAGGGCTCTACATCAATAATAGGCCATACTCACATTTTACAAGAGAGAAAACTAGAACAATTCTCTATGCCCACCATGATAGATAAACATGAAGAAACCAGAAGCGAGCAACATTACTCTCTAACTGTGCAACAGTGGCTGATTTTATAACCATATTTTTGTGTAAGAGCTGTACACTGTTACGATTAGGTATTTTCTCTTTCAACAACTTTGAACGACTAACAGTTTTGGGGTAAAATAGCGTCATAGAGCAGGAATATGTGATCCCTCATATACCGTTATTGGATCTTTGAATCCATACAATAAATCTGACCCTATCATCAAAAGAGCTGAAAAATGTGCTGCTAAAGATTTATTATAAATTTCAGCTGTGCAATCTAGATGAAGGAAAGAGTTTATTAAGTTCTGAGGTTAATGTCTTTAAAGTGATAGTTGGCTACTCTTTTCTGCTTATATCAGGAGGTAACTGTATTGTTGCAAGCTAACACATAAATTTTAAGTTGCACACATTTTATTCTTCTCTGTTTCATGTGAATAGAGACGCTTTATGCGAAATCACTACTGCTCTACAACTTTGTAATTCATTTTTCCCCTCATCTCGTGATATGACTACTGATTTCCAAATTTTACCTCTAATAGCGCTGCAAGTCTTCTCGCGTTGTAACACATAGTTATATATTATTACTATGTGATATTACAGTCATAAGATAATTATGATCATAAATCTTGACATTTCAAAGTCAAAAGGGTGGAATAGAATTTTACTGGAAACAGAAATATTTCTCATTTATGCACACCAAAACACTTACATACAAGATATTAGAAGATATAGTATTTTTAATTTATGTAAAATAATAGTAAACTGAAGTTAAATTAAAAATAGATTTAGCTTAGTTTTTCATTAATTTAAAAAACAATCTATATCATTATTTTAAAGTAAGAGAAGCTTTTGGCGAATATTTTTTTTAAAAAGTAATTACTACCTAAAAAGAATTTAAATGAACGTGGGTATATAAACAATGTTTTTTTTTCTTTCTACATTCCTCATACTCTAACATTTATGATTTCTTCGTGCCAAAGATGCCAGGCATCGAGTACATGTCAATACCAGCTAATCATCATTGAAAGTGCAGTGCTCCAGCTTTAATCGAAAGACTAATTAAATCAGAGCCTTAAATGTAGTTTATTGCCTGGGAAAAGAGCTATTATGTGGATCCGTTGTCATGGTATGTTAAAGTTCACGATTCAGTAATTTTGCCCTCAAGCTTTGTGACTACCACAAGAATGGATAAAAGAAATGAGTGAGTAATAGAACGAAAGAGAGGGCTTAAAACATAAGAGAGGACCACTAATGCTCGACAGATTTTTACTGTCGAAATCTAGATGTGTTTTGGCGCCTTCCTTGAAAATGTTTGGACAGCGGTAGATGGGAAGAGAATTTAATGATCAGATGGAAAAAGACGAGGAGTTCTTCACGTCTCTTTAAGACATTCCAAGAAGGATTTCAGTGCATCAAAAGTCTGAGGTCACGAGATATTTTTTATTCGAAAAACAGCAGTCACTTTTAAATAGTTAACACAAGTGTGTTATAGGTTATCTAATATCATCCTTTCGATGAAAAATTCGTAAAAATGATTTCTAAAATATGGGTTTTATTTCTTGAATAGTGTTGTAAAATGACGAAGAAATAAAATAAATTATTAGAAAAAGACAAAAATTGTCTTTTAATTTGATTTTATGATGATTTTCTAAAATTTTTTATGATTTAATTTTTTAATTGAAAATAATAGTGCAATTATTATCAATGTAGCTTTTAAAATGTCTAAAACTATTCAATTTGCAACTTGAACATTAAATAAGCAGATTTTCAGCTACTAATAGACCCTTAATTTCATTTTTATAAAATAATGTGGTCCACTGAAGTAAAAAAAAAATATCACCAGTTATATGTACGAAAAATAATAGTTGTTACATTCGGCGCAACATTTTATAGCGCACAATTAATGATTCATAATTAAATTTAATTAAGAGTTTATTAAGAGAGAGATAATTTAAAAGACTTTCAGAGGTATAATGCATTCACACACTATGAACTCAACTTTTCTAGCGTATTTAATTGCATTCCTTTATAATCAATTATAATCCGGAAATGTAATTTTTTAATAACGTACAAAAACACTATATTTAACTCTTTTATAAAAATTGAAATATAATTATGCAAAAATGTACATAATTATATTTCAGTTTTCAATCCCGAATCCTAACAACAGAGAGGAAATATAATATGTAAGATTGATTAAGTTAATGGTAGACATCAAAGAAATGGTAAAAAACGTAAGGAGTAATCACAGACGATGCATTTGCTTTTGAATGGAATCTGCTTTGATTTAAAATTTAGTGCCTAAATTATTATTTCAATCAAAAAAAGACTTAAATACCGTGAACTCTGTTCTTACTGCTTTAATCTAATTAAACTTAAGATATAACGAAACAACTTAAGTCTTATTAGACTAAAAATGATCTAGTTACTATTAAATGACGTTAACCAGAGACGTGTACTGTTTATTTGTAACTATATTTTTGCTACATTTTCTGAGTTAAAAAAAAAGAAAAAAAAAAAAAGAAAAGAAATTTCACCAACAAAAATGGATTAGATTCTCGGCGTAGTAAATCATATCAATTGGTAAGAATTCCATAAGCTTTATATATAACTTTGAAAGAAACTTCCAAATAAAGAATTTTATGTTAATCATTTAAGGGCTAAGGTACTTAGAAAATGGAAGAAAGAAAAATAGCTTATGGAGATAATTCGAATAGATGTGTAGTTTGGTGAAAAAAAAAAATATAATCATTTGAGGCTATTTGTAACATCATCAAGAAATAAATATAAAATCAAAGTTTCTATTAACGAAAACAATTGGAAGAATAATTTTTTATTTTTTTGGGAAAACATTTGTAATTTTTGGAGATGATAAAATTTTTTGTCAGTATATATATATATGTATATATATATTATATCTGATTTTATATTATTAAAAGCGTATTCTTATTTAAAAGGAAATCTTGTTTTAGAGAAAATTTAAACATTCCTTCAATTTTATTAAAAATTAATAGTTTCACTCAGTTTTTTTAAGTTTTGAAATTACTACGCAATAAACTATTAAAGTTACTTTCAAACATATCAAGGCATTTTTAAACTAATGATCAATTAAATGGACTTTAAAAAATTTCTTCTAAAAAATTACTTAATCAATCATAGGCTTTTATTACAGTTTTGTAAGACAAATATTCAATGTATACGATTGCAGTTAAAATATTCCTAAATTTCTTTTGATTGAGCGAGTTTTTTCATTACAGATTTTATAATTTAAATATAAATCGTTTTTCTTTTTAGTATGCGATAACAATATTATTTTATGTTATTCTATATATATGATTTAGAACAACTAATTTGGAGGATAAAGTGCTAAATTTGAAATATGTTTCCAAATCATGAAATTTTATTTGTGTATGAATAGTTCCTTTCAAAAACAGCATAATATATTAGACGTCTTAAGGATGTTATTCTGTACTCTATTTATAATCTCAATAAAAATGTAAGTATACACAACACAACTGAGTATACTGTGAGAGTTTATGTAATATTTCTATATATATATATAATTCACACACACACACAAGTTTTATTTATTAAATTCTAATTTTTAAATCATTATCATAAAATTTGTATTTTTCAGTACTAATTTTTTTAGAATTGATTTTATTTGTAACAATAATACAATTTTTCTAAAATTTAAAAATTGTATTGACATGAAAATGTATCATTTTTTCTAGCACACTCTCATATAAGCTGCATATTGCTTTTATAGCGCTTAATATCTTACAATTTTCTTTAATGGTCAAAATAATATCATTATATGACTTTGATTAAAACTAAAAGGAATTGAGTCAATTGATTGGAATAATCAATTGAGCTGGGTATAATGCCAGAAAAGTGACGATATGACTTTATTTTTATATTTCAATTTAGAAAATAAAAGATGGACTTTTCAAATTTTTTTTATAAATATCTAATATAGTACAGGACATCGTTACTCTGGGCCACCACAGCAATAATTAAAATAGTATATTCTGAAAAACTAAGGTGAATTAATAGCATAAGCTTCGAAAAGTTAATTTTCTACATTCAGAAATGAATATTATTAATTTTTAAATTACTCAAAATTTCTGAAAAATTCGCGATACTAAATGTTTTACAAAGAATTTATATAAAAGAAAACTTTATTACTATATTTTGAAATCTCATGTAATTACACGATTCTATTTTAAATGTTATAAATTTAATTCAATTTAATCTGTCAATGGCTATTCCATACCAATATGGTTATGCAAGAAAAACCTTCGAAATTATGAGTTTTCACATTTTTTTTATTAACATAAACATTTAATTTATTGCTGTTTTGCTTAAAAGCTGAGCAATGAGCTATACACAAATTTATTCTATTTAGGTATTATAATTTACATATAATCCCTTTTAAATTCATCAATAATATACACAGACTATTTCATCCAGTTGACAATTAAGATCATTGTTATTTCCAGATACAATCAACTGTTCCAAGTCAATATATTTAAGTATGTCTGTAATGAGTATAACAGGCTTTCATTGCAAATTATTTGTAAAAAAGTATTAATCACTTTTAACTCTACATTTTAAGTACATTCATAGTAAAAAGTTTATGAGTATATTAGTCCTAGAATCTAAAATATCTTGAATCACTGTGTGACCGTTGTAATAATTTTTTATCAATATAGCATTAATAGTATACTAGATATCATGCTAGACACAAGACAGAAGTTCCTCTATATATGTTTATCTTAAAAGAAGCGAAATCAAATATAACTGGTGAAGGCGCAGAATGTGACAAAATTTCCATTCTTCAACAATGCTATAATCACAAAAAAGCGAAATTTTTGTTTTATTATTAATATGTAGCATGTTACTAAATCGATCATTCAATTTATTCAGCATGAAATCATTTACTGAAGGAACAAAATCTGTACATGTTAATGTACTTACTTACAAGTGGTGTATATTAATACAATGTTATGTACAGTGCTGTACATGAAAGTCATTGCTTGCTGAACATCATGGTCAGAGTAAATTGTTTCACTTCCCCATTTTCGGGAAGCCAAGTCGCACATCAGATTGAAAGAGGTAATTTTCAACTGGTCGCACTCGGGGTGATGCTCTATCCACTTCAAATCAATTTCAAATCCAGCAAATGCTTCACTAACTGATGGTCCCGTGTCTTCTTGAACTTGGAGAGATCAAGGTCATCTTCTTACTCAGTACTTTAAATAAGCTTAAAATCATTTGCAATTTGAAATCTAGGATCGGATTCCATTCTCCTGTATCTTCAGCACCAACTTCTAAAAATATGGGAATTTTCAAAAGAATATTTTTGAATTCCACATATGATACGTCACTCATCCTCCTTCTCATTTTCTCCTTTTTATTACCTTTCCTCTTCTTGATTTTTTTTTCTTTTTCTTATTTTTTTTCTCTTCTTCAGTCTATTTTATTTTTATAAAGTTCTGAAAAAGATTCGGATAAACGGAGCTCTGATAATTGGAGTACAAATTAATAATATAATTATTAATTTTGAGAGCTGTTTAACAATTATAAAAATTATGACAAATTTATTTTGCTTAGTTTTGATTAATTAAATATATCCTAATATTATAAACTGTGTATGTTCGAGCAGTGGATTTTTTTTAAAAAAAATATCAGTTTTGTAAAATTCAGCTGAGCAAGGATTCTCACATAATAAGATCACTCATTTAAAATAATTTTCAAATAGGGAATTTATTACTGTATATGACAATTTAAAATTTTCTCTCTCTTGCTTTTTATCTATTAATATCAGTAATTCTTGATAGTTGAAAAAAATATTAAATAACATTGACATACGAGACAAAATTGTTAAAGAAAAATTACACCAAGTTTGAAGAGAGTAAGACATTTTATGGATTTGCAATATTTATTTATTTATTTACTTACGAAATTTAAGAATGAAAATATAATCTGCACTAGTTTCAATATTTAGAAAATATCATTAAACGCACTTGATCACGTGATTGTACATATTTAAAAAGAGTAGAGAGAGAACTATAAGCCGACCGTCCTGTCAAGTGCCTGACTACGGATACGGAGGTCATGGGTTCGAATCCCGGTTCGGGCATGGATATACTTTCTCTCTATATCTATCCTGTTTTTGTCCTTTCTGTGTATGAATGAGGTGTGAATGGTTGCCTACCCTATAAACGGGTCCCTATAGCATGTGTGTACTGAAGCAGTCGGACTCCACACCAAACATGGTTCAGTATGAAAAAGTGGAGCAGCGCACCCCATATTGTCAGCCTAGCTGGCACAAGACAAAGAAAAGAGAACTATAAATAATTTCTTTTAAGATGAGATATTAACAGAAAATAAAGACACTTTGCAAATGTACTATTTCAAGTTGTCCCACTGAATGACCAAGAAAAACTTAGTGTAAGAATTTTTAGAAATTAATAATATTTATTCGCGCCACGGAATATTCTGGTCGTTTAAAATAATGAGAAAGATAGGGAAGTTTAGTACAATGTTATAATATAGGTTCAAATAATTGATAGTTTTAGTTATACACAGAGATTATTTAACAGAACACTTATATATATATATATGAAAATCATATGGAAGATATGTATAACAAATTTATAAATTAAAATTTCTAAGTGTTAGATTATATGGCTTTGAACTTAAATCATCGTTATGAATAATCTAATATATTCTAACAACATCTAAGTGAAAGAACGAGGATAAGTTTAATATTGCAAAAGTCTTTAATAATACGTATGAAGTAACCAAAAACATTTACACTCACAAGTAATATTAAATTTTCCAAAACATTTGAGAAATTTTTAGCTACCTAGTTTATAAGCATCGGATTTCTCAATAATCTAAAAGATGAATACTTTTCTAAAAAAAAAAAGTAAACAAGGGACTAACAAGTTATAACTTCTCTCAAGTTGGGAAATGAGAACCGAAACGCGCGGTTATAATTTATATTTTTAATGTCCCCCGCTTCAAGAATACCCGGACTACACTGGCTGTCGTGTTACTCGTGATAAAAGTCAACAAGAATAATTCAAAATGGAGGACACAAAGGCTCACTTTTCCTTCTTCATGGTGCGTTGAGGCATAACTCACTAGAAAAGCAGTTAAGGGTGGAAATGCGGGCTGCTAGATAATTTGTCAACCTTGTTGGCATCGGTAACTTAGAAGGGCTCTTCTGAAATAAAATACAGCAAACTACTATAAAAATATGTGAAGTGTAGCTCGAGGTTAACTCTGTAATATGTTATCTGTCTGATATTAGATGACAAAAATTGTGCAAAGACGGCATCTTTGAAATGAAACTAACAACCCAAGCGTGGTTCAATGCGTGGCGCTTTTACCTTTGCAAACAAGAGACCCACCCAAATAATCCTTTAGCTGAGCTTGAAGACGATATATTTCCTTCAAGTACTTATCTCAACGATTCTTCTTCCAAGAAAAATGTTTCTGATTACATATCCTATTTTCAGATTCGTTACACATATGACATACGAAAGTGGGTCAAAAGAATGTAGTTTTAAAAAAAAAAAAGAAGAAGAAGAAGAAAAAAAAAAAGAAAGAAAAGAAATACACTTTGATTTATGCAAGCATATTGGGCTTTTAAGCAAAGCCAGCTTATTTTAATGTAAATTCTCTAATCGCTATTTTTAATATCTATATGTTTTTGTTTTCTGAGAAAGAATACGTTTTTATTTTTTGTAAATTTGTAAGACTTAAATTTCATGAAATACAAAATATTAATAACACTTAATTAGATTGGATATTTTTTATAAAAACACAAAATCTAAATTACATTAAATTAAACTTAAAAGAATAATTATATATATTTACTTCTCCTTCATATTCATTTACATGAAAATAAAATTATAAATATAGTTTAATTTACGAAGTTCACCGAAAATGAAACGAATTTGAAAACGAAAATAAAAAGTACGTATGCACCAAAAAAAAAAAAAAAAAAAAAAAGGGAACTGAAAGTGAAACAAGCATAGGTAAAATAGTCTTTCTTACATTTTTTGAGGAAATTATTCATAACTTTTTCAGACGCTATTATTCAAACATCTCTTCCGTTACATGAAACGACTTGTTACGCCTCTAAAGATTCTTTGACAAAATGGAGTTCAAAGGTTACCACCAAGTGGCTACAAAATAGCAGAGGGGCCAACTTGTAGGGAGTCTCCCTACCCAACTGAGAAAACATCGCCAATTCTCCTCATGTTTCAAAGGGGATTCAATAAATCCGAGGGAAGAAAAGTATAAAAATAAAAACTGGAAATCTAAATGGCCTATCGTCGACTTTATGGACCTGCACACCCTATTTCCCAAATGAGGCCAAAAAGCAGACGTTACTGAAGTTCCCACGATTTGTTAAAGAGGGATTCATCGTAGTGTGCTTTGAAGTTTAAGAGGTACTTCTCTTTACCAACCTTAACCGGAAATTTTTGGGCATGAAAAATATTATTAATCCTCCAAAAAAATCGATCATGCTGTTGTATTGTGTGTAAGCATGAATATTGGCCTATCAAGGGTAACATTCAACCTCTATTACTTAATAAAAGGACACTTACTTAACTTTATAAAAGGTACTGCTCAGGTAAGATAACTCCATCGAATAGGACATCGCTGAATATTACTCTACTAAAAAATGATACCGTTAGAGAGGCGTAATTTATTTTTTATTTTAAATAGTCAAAACTTTCATGTTCTTTTCGAGTGATACATTTTATAAATTTCCTCTTCTATGGTACAAATTGTCGGGACATTTTGAAAAATGTAGCAACATTCATCGAGCTAAATATTGGACTCTTTATATGATTAATGATAAAATACATTTTTTGTATTAAAATAAATAGTTATCAAAAGAGATTATAATACGCTTCTTCAATTCTAAGGAACTTTTGTGTAGTCATAAGAAGAAAAGTTTAAGAGTATTATAAGAAAAGTGAAGAAAAAATTAATCAAAGTATAAAAAGAATTTAATATTTTAATATAAATTAAACATGACTAAAATACATAAGGGGACACATGAATTGATTGCAAAATTTATTTTAAGTCCTCTTTCTTGAAAATAATGTTCGAGTCCTTCTAGCTTTAGAGCAGGTTCAGTATCGTTTTTATAGCTTAGAAGTAATTCATAATCATGTTAACATTTCAGGGTCCTCAGAAGCAATTCTTTCTGTATTTTATGTCCTAAAGACCCCTTTCACCTTGTTCTTCACTTAACACGTGAATAATTTCAGGAAAAAAATTAAATGCGGGCTTATATTTTTTCAGCATTATATTTTACAATACACTTTTTTTAAAATTTTAACGGTGGCCAAAGGAATATGATGATTGTTACTTCTTATAATGATATATAAATTCCCTATAAAAGTAAATTACTTTCCCAAAGAATTTTTACTCCATTAATGGAATATATTGACAATTTATTTTGTTTTTCCTTTAACATAAATTGAAAAAATATATATATAATAAATTTTAAAATGAATCATAATTTTCATAATTTTATTTCATTTAGAGTTTTATTAAATATAAGTTCAAATGCCAGATTTATTAGAAATTTGCTTAAGTTTCTTCAATTTATACTGATTTACTTTATTTGATTTCTGATACAAACGTATTTTTGATGTTATTCTTTTAATATCCCATGTTGTATTTTAGATCTTACATTTAACTCGTGAAGGTTGATTTTGCCGGATTTTCTTAGTTTACGAAAATATAAAGCTAGTAAAACGAAAAAAATTGTTTGCTATTAGGTTCCCTATGATTAAACTGAGTATCAAAATGAGAAAGGTGTCGGAATCAATAAAAAAAACACTACTTTAACTGCATTATTCTAAATTGTAATTAGTAAAGAATCATACATGTAGTTTTTGATGCTGAAACACGTAAAAATGTGTCTTTGAAAGCAATTGAAAGCTTCTCCCATTTTCTCTATGGTGAGAAGAAAAGAAAATGTTCTATGAGATTGTGCCATTTTTTCCCCAGAAGTGCAAGAATGATTGAAGCCACCAAGCTAAAAGTACAGAAGATAGTCACAGCTAAATAATTCATTATTAAAAGTCTCCGAGAAATTCTTCAACACTTGAGGACATATACTCGCACCACTTTTTGACTGTGCAGCTTCTCATTCAAAAAGATTGACAGTTGATTTTCTAGAACAAAAATAAGTCCATGCTGTAAAACATCACCCCTATTCGTCTCATTTGGGCATTGGTAACTTTTGGCTATTATGAATTTGAAAAGTAACTAATGTGAGCGTCGCTTTCAATTCGAAAATGTGAAGATGTTATAAATGTGCTTTTTCATAGAATGAATGAATGGTAAAAGTTAATGATTAGAGGCATTTAATTTTTATGCAGAACTGCATTGATGCTACTACAGAAGACTGCTTTGTAGCACTAACAAAATTGTATAAATATAACCTTACAAACTTAGGTACATTTAAAAAAATTCAGAGTGACCATAATATATTTAATATTCCTAACTTTGAAATTAAGAAACACACACTTCTTGCTCCTAATGCAATTATTCAAAAAAGAATTAAAAATAAACTGTGTTTTTTCAATATCAGATATTAAATGTGCAAAATATTTTTGGACTGTTGGATTTAATCTCAGCCTTAGCATTATATAACACGTAATATACAAGGTAATTGATGATGAAATTTATTATTACTATTTATCCTCATTAAATATTCTTGAAGAAACACAATCATAAACACTAAATTTAAACACAGAATTTGAACAGTTTGACAGAATTTTCTCATATAAGATTTCATCGCATTAAATTCTTTAAAAGATTGGGAATATTATAGTTCAGACTATTAAACTCAAAATTTTAAATTTACGTAACTTATTGTAACTTTTCCCTGTGATATATGAATTATTTTATTAAAATATGTGAAATGGGGGTTTGATATATATATATATATTATAGAATAAATAATCAAGTTTACTTTCAAAGAATTTTCGATGACCCTTGAAACTTTTCATAGTTTTTAATTTTGTGTAAAATTTTATATATTTTGAAATATAATTTTTTCTTAATTTCAAATTTTCAACTATAAATATAATTTTTTATAATAAGAATTATTTTTATTGTTAATAAACGTAAATTTACTTGCGTATCGTAAAAAAGATTTATCCAATCAAGCGTAATTTAAAACGCTCATTACAACGTTTCTATGAGCTTCCTTCTTTGGATAATCAATCAAACATTTGTTGATTTGCAAAGCAAATACGGAATGAATGTGCATTTTAGCATGTTTTACATTTTCTTCAATTTATAACTTGCTTTTGAATAAATATTTTTCAAAGAAAGGAGAACTCAACAAATAATATAATTCTAAACAGTTAACATGCTAAAATTCTCTCCTAATAGCTTAAAAAATATAAAATGTAATAAATTTGATTGTACTTAAGTTATTGAATAAGTTCTCCTGGAGATATATATCATTATAAGGAATGTTTTTAAGTATATAGAAAAAAACTGGAATTCTCAAGAGTAATAAAAAGTAATTTTATTGAATAAGAAAAACAAGACATTTATTATTAGTCAGAGCTGTTATGTTTTTCTTTAATTTAATCAATAATTTTTGCAATAAATACGAGTTTAAAATAAGAAATTTGTAATTTTTCATGAAAGTATAAAATCAAAATGCAGCTGGATAAAATATTTTATAAATTATAAAGTAAATATTCTTCTATAAATAAGTAAAAAGCCTTATTTACTTTAAATATTATTAAAAATTTAAAAAAAAATTTTATAGGATCAACAAATAACAGTAAAAAACATGTGCATGGTATTTAATTCAAAGAAAATTCGTCATCTTTAAATTTTTAAAAACTAATAACTTTATCCATTTATATAATCAAGCCTTCAATAAGAAATATATATATATATATATATATATATATATTTAAAATTTAATACTATTTTCTCATATTTTTATTTTGTTGGGAAAAACAATTATGTTTTCTGTATCTATGCAGTGGTTTATGCTCATAACGCATAGCTAAAATCGAAGAAAATTGAGAAACTCATTACATTACTATTATAATCACATTTACATAACACCATAAAACAACATCCGTTTCTTCAACAGAATTTTTCTGAAAGTTAAATCACATGTTATTGCTTTATTTTTAATGTTCTATATAGATTTCTGAAAACACTTCAACTGGTTTATTTTATCACTTGTAATAAATGAGGTATGTGTTACTGCAATATAAAAGGTGAGTTAACAATATGTGGTGAGAGAGTCTTTATTCCACGGACATCCGTGAATAAGCAAGATGGATTATTCTCATAGATGCACCCTTGAGCTTCTGCGGATATCTCCACCTTCCCATATATTCTTCTTTATGTGTCAAAAACACCCATTTATAACAGCTTCACGGGAATTATATGTTTGGCTTCGTCAAGTGAATAGAAAGTGCTACATGAAAAAGCTGAGGTATTTTGGAAGCTTGAAAGTGTCCCTTGCGGGAAATATTAGAAATACTTAGTATTTGGAAAATATTAAAAAAAATCCTGAAAATTCGAGGAAAGTATATCTGAAGATATTAATGTTCAAACGATCTTTCATCTACATATATTCTTATGTCACATTTTCATGCCATTTTTTTACTTAAAATTCCGGATAAAAAATACAAATTCCAAAAAAAAAATGAATGCTAATGCATAAAATAATCACTGAAAAACTAAGGACAACTATAATTAATCTATAAAGATACTATTGAATGTAAATATTTATTTTAAAGAAAATTTAAAAAGATTACTTAGCATGAAAATTCAAAATACAGTGTTTTAAAGGTCTGGCATAATAAGTGTTTAGTTTAGGACTGGGTGAAGATGATAACGTTGGGCTGCTATATGTACTTCTTATATAGAAAAAGAGGATAGAAATTAAAGAAAGTAAAACATAAGTGCAAAACATTTAAATTAACTTCCATAGACAAATGTGAATTAAATTTAAATGTAATAAATAGTAATAAATTTAAAAAAGAAATTTTTTATTATTTGAATTGAACATTTGTTTCATTTTAAGGATAAATTTGTTAAAACAAAATTTATTTAAACATCGTGAGAGGAGAATCTATTAACTTTTATAAGATAAATATATTTTGGTTCTCAAATGCGAAAAACAATTCCAAAAATACAATGCAGTAAAAATAGCGGCAACATAAGCGGAAAGGCATTTTACTACAAATCTAACCGTTTATCCTTTGGTATAGATATGTAGGATAATAAATTTCCATTAAAGAAAGACTACTAGCAAGAAAAAAATGTCTTTAATCAATCAGATAAGAGCTATTTATATAAAAGACTGCTTTGTGTCTTATTTTATAGTAACAACGAAAAGATTATTTGATTATCTATCAAATATAAAATGGGCGACTCGTCGTCCCCAGGAAGCTGCAATTGTCAAGTGGAAGTGGGACCATTACAATCACTTTACGTCTCGTGGTTGGATTTCACGGTCATGAAGAGCATTTCATCTCTGTCATCACATATCAATAAGACAGAAGTAGAAAATTATGAAACATTTGAAGACGTCAGACAGTCTACACCTTTGGTGTGCCTCTGCTTTTCCCAACGCGTTTGGCTACGCGGTCTCAAATAGCTGGTATTATCATCGTATTTACAGGCTAACAGAAAATTTCCTACTTCCCCTGTGATTTAGGATGCGTGTCATATATTATCTCGACTCTTCTGGCGATTCGAAGCCGTCTCCGTTGATGTCTACAATGGCAATTACATAAAGCGGCAGCCTACAAAGTCGGATAAAAAGTAATTTAGCCCATATTAAGGACATAAATTGATCCGTGGTGGAGAAAAAAAGAAAATGCTTTAACATGCCTCGGTAATAAAATAAAGCATACCGCCCGTATAACAAAAGACCCCACCCTTCTTAAGGTGTCAGAACAACGCGAGGTAATGAAACTTTTCTCATGAAATGGGCAAGTCAGTATAATTACTTACCAATTCGTGTTCTCAGAGCTTCTGGGTGCTGATGGTTGGCACCTGTTCTCTAACTCAACTTGGCAAGAAATCAAAAGATTTTTAATTTTCATATGAAAATTAATTATTACCAGAATTAGAGAACAGTAATTTGATTGAAGAGCAATGTAAATTAATAAAATAATTTTATTTATCTTTTGTCCTTAATACAATTAATTAATTTTGATTTCTTCTTTATAAATTGAATAACATTTATTCTATTATAAAGTTATCTGTATTAGTGTGCTGATGTAATAGTTTGAAGGATACGATTTTATTATAATGTTACATATAAATCAAGGATAATGAGAAAAAAATGATATTGATTATAGATACGCTAAAAGTATTCTTAATAGGTGTAAGATATTAACTGGATTTGTTAGAGCAATCTGCAAATGTTTCTTTATGGTAGTGTAAGCTGAAGTGTAAATGAAGTGTATTCATTTTTTCAATACAATTACGACCAGAAATTTCATGCACAGCTATTTTAAAATTAATGTAAAATGTTTCTTAATAATTTAGTAGGGAGAATGTTAGTGGATATCCTAGTTTACAAATATGCAGTTGTTTGAACTCACTTTTTACGAACTAAATATTGAAAAAGTCACGATCAGATTTCTAAAAAAAGCAGTATTTGTATTATTATCGATATTTAGGAAGTATAAACAAATATTTTCCTGTAGTATTTGAAATATATTAAAAAATGCTTCAACAATTTCCTGGGGTGGGGAGAATTTATATCAAATATTATATTAATAAAATAAAGCTCTATTTACTTTAATAAAATAAAAAATTCATTAATTTTTGCCTTAAAAATGCTTTTAGATTTTCAAAAATAAACTAAGCAAAATAAGAATTTAAACTATTTTAAAAAATCAATCAATCAGAAATTGATTAGAATTAATTAATAAAATTAATTTAAATTAAAAATTGATATTAGCAAAATTAATTAGGGTAGCTATATTATTAAAAAACGTCAGTTTTGTTACAATTATGAATTTATTATTAGTTTATTTAATTAAAAATTAATTGAAAAAATTAGAAAAGAAAATTAAAAACACCTTGCACGTTCAATGCAAAATCTACACAACATATTATTAAAAAACATGAGCCATAAATTGCTAAGAAAAATAGAATGATAAGTTAAGCATAATACAAAATTTTGTTGATTTTCTTCACATTAGGATTTACCTAAAACTACCCAATATGTTAATTATTATATAATTGTTTTAAAAAATCGGTATCATACATTGAAATTCATTCATCCAATGAATACATATTAATCCATGTATCTAAGAGGAAAATAATTTTTAAAAGCTTTTTAAATAAATAACAATATTTTAGAAAAGTCAATTTATTTAGTGGACTTGAAGTGTATGGATATTTATTTCTAAGATATGCATTATTTTAAGACAAAAAATAATACTTTTTATCGTTACAATGAGTTTGATAAGAATGTGTGTCATTTATTATTACATTTTTCAAAAAAGAATGGAAGTTTAAAGATGTAGGCTAAAAAAACATATACCCAATCTATGTTTCAAGGGAAAGCATGAGTATATTTTTTCATATTTAGGAAAAAAAGTACTCAAGAATATCTCCAAAATTATTTTCAAATACTCATTTGCTCTCACATTTCACAAAAAAGTATAACATTCTAAATTTATTAAGTAAGTAAAGAAAATTTTCAGATTATTCTTTTTTGGGGGAGATTTAGTGAACTTTCAAAAAATTTACAGCACAAGATATAGTTTTGAAATAATGCAAAGTTTAATTATTTTTAAAATATATTTTAGAACAATATCGAAATATGTGACATATGAGGTTTTAGAAGCAACTTTTTTCATTTTAGGTAAATATTTAATATTATTTTGTTTGATCAAATATTATTTATATTTCAATAAACTCGGAATTTATTTTGTGCTACACAATGATATAGCATGGGAATAAGAGTGATCAATGCATAAACTTTACGTTTTCTTTTTTTTCAGACGACAGTTGATAGAAATTTCTCCACCTATTCTTGGAGAAGATTTAAAGTGTTTTCCACAAAACAGTGAAGGAAACTTTTTTCTCTCACCCACCTTTCAAAACATTCTTTTCTTCAGAAGGGAGGAACACCAATTCGTTATGACAATATATCGATTAGCGAAGTTTACTTTAACACATCACTATAAATATGTAAGCAGTCACAGAAAGTGAATCAGAGCCAGAGATAGCGCCAAACAACAGCTCGCCTGCGACCTGATGTGTCAGAAATACTTTCCTAGCTTTCTTCCTTGTTTGTTTAACCCTGAACGTGAATGATGGGGCCGCCTTCTGTGAACATGCAATGGAGACAACACATACAAAAAAATGTAGCATTTAAAATGAGATCTCATGATATTGTGCAATCGAAACCTCGAAGTTATTTCGATTTGAAAATATCTCGTCTATTCCCCTTTTAAAAGCAGTGGGTTCACAAAATATAATTTATTTTGAATAAAACACGTATATTGTCACGATATTCAAGGAATATATGTCTATAAAACTTATGGATGTACCTCAAGGAAATGTAACATAATAATTTAGCTTTTACGTTTAATAAATATCTATAACAACAATTTGTTTCAACAAGTTGCGCAAATTCTGAATTTCAAAATAGCATAATAGGAACTAAAGGGACATAAACAATTAAATTTTAATATTTTAATTTTTATTCAAAATGAACATTTGAAAATGTGTTTCATATCAATTTTATATAATATAAATGAGTATGTGAGTCATACCATCAAAACCACTTTCTACAGATTTTATTTGTTATGATTGTCAAAAATTTTGTTATTAACTCTTCACTAAATTTTCAGTAGTTTTGTCATTGTCTCTTTAAATTTGATTTCATGTTGAAACATTGTTCCCATTCTAAATTTGCTGTCATATTTAATTCCTTATGTCTTATTATATAAAATAATTTTTATAGTAAATTTAATTAATATAGATGAATGATTTTCATATCTCATTATTCACAGTAGCAAATAACATAGGTAGAGATTATTATAATTTTTAGTATTTAAATAAAGATAAAAATGTTTTGCATTTAAAAACTAGTTTAAAATTCTCAAAAAGGAAATTAAGTGAGAAAAATAGCTTTATGCATAATAATTTTCCATGATTATAGATACTATTGAAAAAAAAATTTAATGCTTTTAAATAATCAATTTAAAATATATATATATATATATTATAAAAATTCTTTAACTGTTTCATTTTAAATATTTACTTAAAGATAAAAAAAAATTATAATAAATGCATTGTTTCAATAAAAACTAGTTTCATCTTTGTTCATACCACAATTTAAAAGTGTAATATCTTATTTTTTATTTAATTAATATCATAATTTCTATTGTAAATAAAATCACTTAAGATGAATTACTTAAGCTGGCATGGTAGATAAAGTGCCATAAAGGCTAGATATTCATCTATTTTTGAAAAATTCATTTATTTAATAAAAGTGGCTTTTGTGTTTTATCATATTTTTAGCAATAATAATGTTAATACATGAATTTTACATGAATTCATTTGTTTGTTGTTATTATCATGAATTGTATAGATCTACATATTTATGGTAATTTTAAAAGAAATAAACAATAAAAAATGAACACAATGGATGTATTCATTATGGAGTAATTAATATGGAAAATGCAATGGAACTGATGGTTATTTTATGACTGGTAATCATAAATAAACATTCAAATTCATGCAAGAATATAAACAGATTTTTTCTTCAAGGGAGTATTGCTAAATCAAAACAAATATCTGTTTCACGTTTCGCTTAAGATAATTGACTGAAAAAAAATCTATCAAAGTCAAATTAGAGCAGTAAAAATAATTTGTTTCCGAAAAAAATCTGAATTGACGTTTAATTCCCTAAAGTTTATTCAAACTTTGAGAATTGTGATAACATTTGAATAACTTAAATACTCTGCAAAAACTGATTAAATCAACAAGCTAAAAATCTATGAATAAGACACAAGTGTGTCAAGTTCTTCACAAAATATTATCTTCTTTAAGTACTTGACCACATGTTGTGAGATTGAAACCCGTGGTTTCTAAATTGACAAATGATGAAATCGATACAAAAAAAAAAAAAAATAACACCAGAGTCTGAATATTTTTTCCTGAAGAATTAATTTAATGAGTTATAGCTGAATTAATTGTGAATATAAATGCAGTTAAATAAATATATGATCTGCGGTAGGTAAGAGTTGAGTTGAGCAAAATAAATATGTATATATATATATTTCTAATTTTTATTTTCGCTTGTCAAATGTATGTCGAAAATAAAAATGTCAGAAAGAATCTCTCCCAGTTATTAGTTAAGTGCCAAAAGCACATAATTCTCTTCTCCTTTTAAAATCAGGCATACTTGTTTATTTTTATGGCTTCTTTCCCCAGAATATTTCCAGGAATAGTCGAGCTTTTTAAAACTATTGCAATAAAAAAATAGATTTTTTTTTTCAGCTGAGGACAAAATTGAAGTGATTACGCGCGCGCGTAAAGTGTCTATGATATGGCTGATAATGTTAATGCCACAAAGGCGTTTACTGCTTGAGCAGTGGCAACCTATGACTGTCAACCATTTTATCGGCCATGTCATTTTGTAAGGTTCTTTTTCATAATTTTATTTTTCTTCTCAGATTAAAAAAAGTTATTGAAAGCACAGTAAAGAAATGATTCATTTTCTATTTTTAAGTTTATGATCTCTCTTGACTTTAATTTTTATTATTTCCTGATAAATTTTTTGCAAAAGTAAAATGAGTATAAACAACTTAAATCCCTTCGCAATTTAAATTGTAATTATTTTCTATTTTCTTGAAGTAAAAATATAATTAAGACTGCAATAAAATGAGTGCAATGTTGCTAATACACATTTATGCAATTCAAAATTAAAAATACAATGCATAATTCAAAATTATTGAGAATTTAAACAATTACACAAAAGTTAATTTAGGATTTAATACGATATTCAACTTAAAAGACAATAAAATATTTCTAAAACATTAACATTAAAGTTTAAATAATAATTTATTCTCGAAACAGTTTTACATTTTCTTAATTGGAAACTTTAAGGAGTCGTTTTGGAATAAGTAAAAGTAATATACGAAGACATTACAATTGACTTAACTATAAATATCTTTAATGCTTTGAAACCGCTTAAGATTGTTATAAAGCATAATAATGTACACTACGCGATTTCTTTTCTGTTATTCTTTTTTCTGGATTATTTAGATATTCTTTTCTTCTCATTATTATTATTTCTTTTCTGGGAGTTATTTCATAGAGATTGAGCTGTATTCATGTGTTGCAAGAGAGGAAATTTAAAAGATTACAAAGCACCCACCCCGAGATGTGCAAAAGCACTAAATTCATCTCCAGTTTTTCAACAGCGGCTGGGATTGAACCAGAGACCTTTCGCCCTGAAGAATGCTGTCCTAACGTTTGGTCATGGTGAAGCCTACTACAGATCTTCTATTGAAATGAGTAAAAAGTAATTATGATACTTAGAAAAAAAAATTATTAATTAAAGAAAAAAAGTAAAATGACAGCCATTACGCTAAAAAAAAATAATAAAAATGAATTAAATTCTTTTCTTTCTAGAAAGTAATACATTTTCAGAATTTCGCTCAAATACAGACGAAATACAAATTTCAAACATTGGAATACAAATATTGATACAAAAATCTCAGAGGTTATGCTTTTAAAATGAATGAGTAAGGTCTTCAACATGTGGTTAATTAATTAGGATATAATTGATTTATATTACCCTGTAGAAATTAAGTGTATGATTTTAAATTAATGTTGGGGGTGAAGAATCATTAAGTAATTTGGTTATCTAGAAAATGTCATTCAATAAAGAGATAAGGTTCGAATTATTAGAGTTAAAAGAGACACGTATTTCAAAATTCCTATTTTTTAATATCCCTGACAGTATTCCATTTAATACAGTATGAAATCAGTAAACCGGATAAATTTGATTTTATAAGTCAAAATATTTTTACAGTAAATAAAATTTTTTCATTTGCGTATGCATTAACGTTATGTAGCCAAACCTACATTTAAAAATGATTAAATATATTTAAATGAAAAAAGAAGTGCTCACATAAAATCTAAAACAATTTAAACACAGTTCCATAGAAAATATTTTTTATATCAAGGTTTTACACACAAATAATTAACTTATATTATCTTTAATTCAAATAAGAGAAAAAGTTTTTTTTTTAGAATACATGCTTTTAGAACCCTTTGCATAACGTAATAAAATACTTCAAATTTAAAAACAATTAACTAAATTAAAATTTAAAACAATTAATCATAAAATTGGAAAAACAACTAAAATTAAATGGATGTAAAACTATTTTAAGAATAATATTTTCGTTAAATTATTTAAATTTACTATTATTTATTTTCTAAAAAATGATATAATTTAAACAAAAACATTCATTTCTTCAGAAATTAAATTAATTTTTATCAAAGCGTTCCAAAATGGTAATAAAAAGTTTCTTTTGTAATTAGCTTAATATAATTTTCTTTTAAAATAGCTTAAAATAAGTGCATTCAATTTTATAGTATCAAATGAAGGAAGATGAGAAATATAATTTTGAAATAATTTAGAAATATTAAGAAACTAATTATTTATTTATAAATGGTGCAATGTAAATTACATTGAGAACATGCTTCTAAAATGAATAAATAAAATCGTAAAATTCCAATAATGCTATAATATTGGTTGTAATAGTATTTAAAATTAATATATGAATTTAACAAATAATTTAGGCTTAAGATAATAAATTTTTGTTTCGTCTTTGACCTTGTTTAGTCTGAGCACTATTTATGAACCACCCGGAAGTCTTGCATGCTGAATAAAGATATTATAAAATAATTAATTTAGATTGCATCGAAACGAAAGCCAGATAAAAAATTAAATTTCTAATTAAGATTCCTTTTATGAAACGCAAAATCAAAGTTATTTTTTAAAAAGAATACAATCAACCCAACAATAATTTTTTATTGAATCCATCATTAAACGTGTTTTAAAAATAGTATTATTTGAATATATACATTGATTAAATATATTTAAGTATGATATTTTGAATTGTTAAATATGTTTAAAATATCTGTAAATCATTTTTTTAGCACTAAGCTTACTATGACATAAGAAATTATCATTTATAACTGGACCATATTTGTAAAATATAAGCATTTTTAAGCTAAGAAAATTATATATTGCAAAAAAGTATCACTTATACTTATCAAATCCTCACCAATAATTGAATATTAAAGATAATGTGTAAGATTATATTTATATGTATGTATTTAACATTCTTCCAATATGTTGGAAAAAGTGAAAAAGGATTTTTCACATTCATGCCCTGAATGTGAGAAAAAAAATTTTTTTTGAGAAAACTTAAGAACAAAAAATAAAGTTTAATCAAGAAATAAATATCGCTAAATTTTAAAAATTTTTTCTCAATAGTTCAAATGCGTAATGCGTGAGGAGGCAAGTATTGGAGATACATATTTTTATATTTCAACGAAAATTGTGAAAGTATTCTTCTGTTAATAATTTAACTATACTATATTATAAAATGCTATATTAATATAAGTTATATATAACTGGTAAAAAACCATAAAAAAAATTAAAACACTTTATGGTACAAATGGGGTAAGAGATTTTCTTAGAACAAATTTCATAACTTATTGTAATTTATCATCAAGAATCATTATATGAAATCTGTTAATAAATACTAGAAAAATATTATTGACACCTAAGAAATGAGTTTTGTAATTTTGAATCAATTAACGATCTGTCGTCAAGAAACTTTTCAAAATACTTACGATATACACGCATTCATGTACACTTATGCTTAAAAATTATGAAGATACTGCATGTCTGGAAAAAGTTAAAAAAGTAAAATTCAAGTCCTTCAGGATACAAGAAAGTGAATCGTTTTGGATGACATGGGTGATATTTATTTCTTGAAGAAAGCTTTATTACCACTTTAGCTGAGCAAAGGCATTCATAGATGAAAAAAAATATTTCGAAAACATCAAGTAAGTAAACACTGCGTTGTTCATTTATTTAACGATTTCTTCCTATTTCCATATCATTAAAATTAATGTTTTCCCTGAGCAATTAATTTAATGGAAATATTGATATAAACAGCGTTTTTCATAATTCAAAGATATTAACTAACTACTAAGATGTGTAAACTAGCATAATAACTATTCTGATTAACTGTGAGTAGGATTAGATTTATATAATTAATCTTAATAAAATGTTATTTTATTCATAAACAGATTCTGAACATAAAAATAAAATATAGTTCACTTATAAAATAATCTATGCTGTTTATGAAAGAAATATATCATTCAGTAAGAATTAAGTCACAATTATGAAATTCATGAGGTATAAAGTATTCGAATGGATGAATAGATGACTATATGAAACTTCCACTCATTAACTTGAAGCAATACATAATATATACTATATATTTAGAAATAAAGGTGTTTTTGGCAATGATATAATTCATATACGAGGGTGTTACTCTGAAATTTTTGAGATACGTGCAGATGAGAATTTACAAAATAAAAATAACGGTTTAGTTTTAAAATACAAAGTATTTTAACACAGAAGACGATTTTTTATTGACTTACTTCACTTGTTTAGCGTAGAATAAATTTTAAACAGACGAGAAAATGGAGTTGACGCGAGAACATTTTCGCGCTATGATTTTCTACGATTTTAAAGCAGGATCAAATCAAGAAGAATGCGTTCAACGGTTGCAATTAGCATTCGGGGATGAACCTCCAGCTTGTGCTACTGTATTCAGATGGCTTAGAGAATTTAGAAGAGGTCGCAATTTTCTTCAGGATGAAGAACACACAGGAAGGCCGCCGTCGGTAGTAATCCCGGATAATGTGTCTGCCATACAAAAAATGTTAATGGATGATAATCGCTGCACCTATCAAATGATACAGAAGGAACTTAACATTGAATCCGCAGCCATACACAAAATCATTCATGAAAAATTACATATTAAAAAAGCAGTTTATCGTTGGGTTCCCCATAATCTAACTGAGCACCAAAAAGAGGAGCGTGTCAGAATCAGTAAAAAAACTCTTAAATTGCTAAATGATTGTTACCACCGCATCATTTCTAAAATTGTAACAGGTGATGAAACGTACATACCGTTTTTTGACGTTCCAACACGTCAAGAAAGCAAAGAATGGGTCTTTGAAGATGATCCCAAGCCGACAATCGTGAAAAAACAACGCGCCTTGAAAAAGTGATGTATGGCGTTTTCTTCAAAAGTACGGGATTGGTCAAAGCCACCAAGTTAGAAGGACAGAAGATAGTAACAGCAAACTGGTATACCACTAAATGTCTTCCAAAAATTCTACACGAACTGAATGTTAGGGGGATAATGCTTCACAATGACAATACATCTTCACATACAGTCGGATTAACAATTGAGTTTCTTAAACAAAAACAAATTAAAGTGCTCGAGCATCCACCGTATTCACCTGATCTAGCAATGTGCGACTTTTGGTTATTCTTTAATCTACGAAAGAACTTCGTGGACGTCGTTTTCATTCAGAAGTAGAGATTGATGTGGCTATAAATGCATTTTTTTCATCTATTACAAGAAATGAATGGCTTGAGGCATTTAATCTGTGGAAAATTCGTCTACAAAAGTGCATTGATGCTGGAGGAGACTACTTTGAACACACCTAAAATTTTGTAAACATAACTTTAAAAACCTAGTTGTATCTCAAGAATTTCAGAGTGACTCTCGTATTTATCGACTCATGGAAACCAATAAATGACTGATATCTCACTGTTATAGATAATACAGCAGACTCAGTAACTGCTGATTGAGTTTTCAAATACTCACACCGGACTCAGAGAGAATGAGGTTTTAAGACTTAAATTATCTATTCAATATAACTCAAACAAGTTCAGTTGATAAATGATGTGTAGCTCTTGCAGGTAATTTGAAAATGCTGTTGAGACTACTGAAAAACATATGGGTAAGTCAGATACCAGTGTGTTATCTGCTTAGTCAGTCAGATACCAGAGATGGCAAAACAATTCTTGATTGTAGACGATAGTTGAGAGAGTATTTTATAGAATGATTAAGATGGTTGTGGGGTTATACGAAGAAATTATTTTCCACACTATATCTCTTGATCACTAAAGTTGAGTGTCTTGCTTCTACGTGAGCATATCGTCGTAATCAGATCTAAGTGAAAAGAGGGTATATATTTAAAAATATCAATTTTTTCAACTTGATCGTGAATGACACTGTATCAAACCTATTATGGAGAGAGATTATTATAATGTTAGTACAGTATATTTGGTACTCACCATAATTTTTGTAAGAAAATAAGCCCATCATTCCCAGGTGATTGATTTCCCTCTGTATCCCTTCATATGAATGGAAACGTGAATTTAAAAATGCCGTTGAAAAATGGAGCTCTCCTCTCATTTATTAGTGACATAAGGATAATTAGAACATCTGTGACATCTAATTGTGCCATTTTTGAGCCACTGGGTTTGCCATTTGGCAATTACCATATCATATTTTTTAATGTCCCCACGTTTCGATCAATTAGCTTCTGTTATGCTAATGATTCAACTTTTATCATTGTTGGGCAGCTATTAATGATATAACCTACACGTTTACAAAGACATATTTCGTATTTATGTTAAGTATCTCACCAATCAATGCAGATATATGTTTCTATTGCTGAGCTAACTAGCTCATTTAAAGTCTGCTTGTGTCGTAGTCCACATTCGCTTTGCGTGAATCCATAATTCTCCAAAAAGAATATGAAAAGATTTCGGTGAATTATGCTTCTTATGTACGCATTTATCACAAGTATAATCCACTAAACAGCATTTGCACACCAAATTTTGAGTCTGTAGCTAATTTTTTCTGGAATGAAATCTTCTGGAAGGAAGTGTTTTTTGTAATACCGTATTTTTTAATTGGATAAATTGATAACCATTAATTGAAAATTATATTATATAAGATAATTTGCTTCTTTAAATATATCAAATTGATTACATGAATTAGAAGTTATTATTTTTATATTTGAATTGCTTTATTTGCATTATGTAATTAAATACAATTTGTGCAGTTTCTGAAATACGATATTATCCTACATTTTTTTTATTTCAATGAATAACATTTTTGAAAGCTAAGCAATTATGTGTATTTATTTAAACAGGATTTTAATGATTAATTGTAAGATGAAAAATATGAATCTTATAACCAACGCAATAAAATATTTTACCCTATAGGATACTAATAATTTATAGTTATTATTGATTTATTTAAATATATTAATTTCAAGTGTCTTTGCTATGAATTTTGAAAAAATTAATGACCTTATCATGTTACGTTCACTGATTGTTACTTCATAGAAAACGACACGTTTACAAGGTTCATGCAACAGACATCCAACATAAGTGGCAAAGCAATTGTCATTGTGAAGTCTTTTATTTCGTAGAATAAGAAGAAATTAGAATTGTTTATTTATAGTAATTGTAGCAAACTTTCTACGTCTGACGCGGATGGAGAAATCTTATCTGATCATAATATTACGAGAGAAAGCCGATTTTTTATACACACAAATTTTACGATGGTGTTGATTAATTTTTTGTGAGCAAACATAAATGTTTCTAGAAAGGAAAAGATCTGTAAAAGATTACATGTAGAAAACTAGCTGTGTGTCCGAGCTTGTAAGATGTCATTGTACGTCTTAAAAATGAAAGTTGGCTCCTTTCCAACAAATTTTAAGAGTTAAGCTTCTTTTTCTTCACTTTGTACTAGTAAATTATCAGATCATTCATTGAAATTGAATACGTTTTCTCGCCTTCATTCAGACTAAAAGACATTTAATTGGCGAATTTTTGACTTAATTGAAACTTGTAAGAGAATTTTGTTTGCAGAACGTTGATTTAAATGAACGGAATATACTACAGTGGAAAAGTAATTACCATATTTAAGAAATGCAATATTTTTACATTCATTAAACGCGTTGTAGTAAACTACATTAAAGGATGGATTTATTACGTATTTTCAGACATAGCAAATGTTCTAACAATGAGATAAATTTATAAATTAATTTGCTACTTATAAATTATAAATTGTTGAAAAACTTGTACTCAATAATCATTGTACTCGCAATTTTAATTTCCATAAAATTTTATGATATTATGAGAGGTATACTTTCAAAAAGGAGGTAATTAATATTAATGAGACCTTGAAATCAATTGAAATTATATCCTAAAATTTTAAATTAAACTTTTACATCAACAATTTTCAGGATATATATCAAAATTGTACAATATAAGTAAAAAACACTGGATCTAAGATATTCACAAATTGATAATGCATTAATTGAAATTAACTTTCAGTATTTGCAATATTTTCCAAAACACGTAGTTCTTGAATATTTTCCGTTAAGCATAATTACTAAAATTAATTGAAAAAGAAAGCTTTGTAAATTTTGAATCTTTTGCATTTATTTGTTTTTTGTGCGTATGGCATACAAATATTAAAAATTGTTTGAGTTGATGACATAAATTTAATTCAGTAAATTACATGAGAATAGCGAAATAAAATACCAGAAAAAATACGTTTTAATCATACATTCCATTTTAATTATACTTAACTTAAATTACACATTCCAGTTATGGTTTTTTATAACTCGTTTAGTTTCCCATTATTATTATAGAAAGCTCATGAGTTATACATCAATATTCAGTGAAGTATGCTGTTCTGCATATAAAAATCATGTAAAATATTTAGTTTCACTACTGATGCAGGCAGGTATGTTAGTATTAGACAGTTAACGCAAAACTTATCATAATTCGATATCTTAGCATTCCAATTACAGAAGACGCTCATTTTTACGAGCCTCTAATTTACGTACACTCACGTTTTTATGACTTGGTATCTGGTCCCTAAAGTGGTTCCTAGACACAATCATAATTGTAATTCCCATTTACGAGAGAACTAAATATGTCAGAAAAATCTTTTATTTAACCGATTTTTGCTTTTATTTTTATAATGTTTTTATTTTTCCTTTTTTTTTATTTTATGATTGAAAAATTTGAATCAACGTTTTCACTGCAGAATCGTAAACTCTTCAAATTGGGTTTATATAAAAAAAAACTGAAATTTATGTTGTATTTCTATATCTACGCTTATATTGAACTAACTGCACAGCCTATAATGAATTTGTTAAGCAAATTTTTGTGAAATTTCTACCAGCCTAATCTAACTACCGTTTTACATCCTATGAGTCAGGGTATAATCAATAGCTTCAAGAGTGAAAATATCGTAAAATAATTTAGCAAGAAATGATGCCATTGCTTGGAGCCTAACTTAACTACCGTTTTGTAGCTCATAAATCAGAGTATAATCAATAACTTTATGATTAAAAATATAGTAAGTTGCTTTGACAAGAAGTGATCATGGCTAGGAGCCTAATCTAACCACTGTTTTACAGCCTGTGAAGCAGAATATAATCAATAGCTTCAAGTATGAAAATATCGTAAGGTACTTTGTCATGAATTGGTCTTGACTTGGAATCGCCTTTCAGATGCAATACGCTAGTCAATGTATGATTGGAATGATGCTGCAGAAAAAACAATATCTAGATAATTTTGACATCTGAACACATTTTAAAGAATCGTAACTGAAGAAAATGAAGAGCATTTCTCTGATAATTTAAGTGAAGATGAATTATTCATCCATGAACTTTGGCAAAGAAACTCACTGTTGCCCGAAATTTCATTTCAGGAGTTTTTAAAGTAATTTGTGCGCACAAATATATAAAAAGTATCGGATGAATTAGAACACAATGAATGAGAATAAAAAAAAAAAATTTCAGATATCATACAAGAACGTTGCGGTGCAACCTCCTGCAAACATATAAAAGAATGGCTAAGAATGCTCAAGTATTCTTTGAGAAAAATAGTAAAATTCTTTGTGTTATCGAAGGAGTGGAAAAAGTATAGTTTTAAGCGAAATAATAAACAGTTATTTTGCCTGATTTTTCATAATAAGTTAAAATTAAGAATTGTTTTTAAACGCAAATTTTATTTTGCCTGTATCCCATACAATGGACACTAAATTTTTTTTTCTAATATTACTTTATTTATCACGCGAGAATGCAGCATGATAATAAATTAGCTCTCACATTTAACACTTATATTTTTCTGTTTTACGAACTACTTTACTGGTTACTATGAGTTCATAAAATGATCTACTATATTATGAAACTATGTGACTAAGAAGTAAAGTACAATTCCTGAAATATATGATAATTTAACCAGCAGAATTCTGTGACGTTACTGATCACTTTCGCTATTTTAAGTATAATTGCAACTAATTCCTTTGGGAATTTTATCAAACACATAAATAGAAATTATGATTACAATAATCGTATGATATTACCTTAATTTTTTTTAAATTATAAAAACTTTCAGACTTTCAAATAATTAATTCCAAGTTTCCCCATGGAGTTGTACTGAATGTCGTAGTCGCGGGTAAAAGTTTGGAAAAGAGAGAGAGAAAAAAAAATGGCATTATGCAACGCGACAGAATAAAAAAGAAATAATTCTTATCTCACATTCCAATCAATTCGTAAGTAAAGAAAGCAGAGTCTCTTGAGGAAAAATTATTTCGTCAAAAAAAGCAACTTTACGTAATGAAATATGCGTTTACAGCATGTGTGCCAAAGAATATTTATTGCATAATTTACCATGAAGTTAAAGGATGCTGGTTTTAAATTTAGAAAGCGTTAATGACTTTCAAAGTTTTACGTCTGTCAAGGAGGTTATTAACATTTTAACTTCTGGGCAACAGCAGTTATTAAAATTGGTCGGAATGATGATATTTTTTATGGTTTCATATTGTGTTGCAGTCTTTTAAATTTTGTTTAGATGTGAATAGAATTTCAACACACAGCTATGCACTTATTTTAGATTGAATGGAATGTAAGCAAATTGAAATAGCTTTTGCAAGTAAATCCTAAATTTAGTTAAGTATATGAATTTCTTTTATTAATTTAAACATAACATATATGTAATATTAAATTTAAGACAAGTTAAACTACAATAAGAGTTCTTTGATAATTTAACCTATTTAATACATAAATTTATAAATTATTCCTTATATTATCCATATACTCCTACAGTGAGATCCTAAACACATTTGTCAGTGAATTCCCAACATACCGTTGTCTGCTAACCTCGTTAAGAGTCACACCTTACAATGTTACAGATGTTCAGTTTAACTTTATTTCATATTTTGTTTAATAAATGCTATTGGAATGTATCTGTGTTTCGCATTGACTGTACTAACACTCTGCTATAGGCAGCTTCTAAATTATGAATTAATATCTTCAAAAATAAACTAATATATATATATATATATATATATATATATATATATATATATATATATATATATATATATATATATATATATATATATATATATATATATATATATATATATAAGCGGTCTTCAGTTGAATGGCAAAGAGTTGGAAGTCTAAGATGCTAAGAAAATTTTGGAAAAAACATTTTATTTTGTGAACTGAAAATATCATTTTTAGCAAAGATATGGACCTTGCTGAAATTAGAAGTATGTTCTTCTAATTCGAATTAAATGCACTCTATATGGAAGATGCTATGGAACTGCTCAAACTATAGAAAAGTTCTTAGATATTCACTGACATTTATAATTTTAGATTGTAATTGAATTCAGTGTATGTTAATAAATTGTACTTAACAAAAGAAACGAACAAATTTTATATTCCATTAATGTTTCTTGATATATTAACCAAACATTAACGAGTGCATTTTGAAATAAAGGAAACTAAATCTTTTTGTAATTTATACGCTGAAATTATTTTAGCTAATGATATTTTTAAATTGCTAGCTTCTAAAATTAGAGAGAAGTATATCGAAAATAAATAATAATAAGGTTATAAAAAACCAAATTAACATTGTTAATCACTAAATTACTTGTGTGTGAAATAAATGATAAATCAAGATGTATTTAAATGCTCAGTGATAATGGAGGGCAATTTTTTTTTTTTTAGCTTTGGTTATCAGGTTTCAGATATTAGATTTCTCGTTCTAAATAATAATAGGACACTAATTCAATGTACTCTAATGATGACTTACTGAAAGTCGTTCAAGAGTGGAAATTTTTTTTATGATGTGTCTCCTCCTTGGTACGTAAAAATTATAAGAGTGTTTGGATCGGCAATGGCAGTTTAGACAGTTTCAAGTTATTTGTAGATATCTCATTGACACGAGAAGAGCACTCTTAGAAAAGGAATTTGCAAGGGCGGTTGTGTCTAAGACAGTTTTCAAGGCTTCTAAATCAATGACTAAAAGTGGTTTACACAAAATATGAAAAATATTTTTAGAAATTGTTTCATATTTTAAAATGAACAGATTAACTGTCTAAAATATGCATAAGATAGTTTTGTTAACATTCTTAATTCGTTCTATAACATTTTAAAACTGTATAAACTATTGAAATTAATAAAAAAGAAGTTTGCTTCAAATTTAGAAAGTGTTTATATATTTTCATGTGAATAAAATTTGTTTACTTAATTTGATTGCTAGAAATAACTGTTAAAACATATACCAATAGTTTTGCTACTAAATATATTTTTTAATTTTATAATTACAAATTTAAAGAACAAACATAACCACTAAATATTATTTAGTAGAAAAAATATTCACTTAAAATTAACTGGTATTGTATTTTATTTTAATAATCTAATATATTCTGAAATATTTTAAATTCACTACTCTTTTTGAATAAAAATATCTGTACTGCAAATGGAAGAACAAAGGTAATATTATATATAATTTGCAGAGGAGAATATTGAGACAAAAACATGGTGGCATATTCTATTTTTTAAAGAAAAATCTCAAGAAAAACACTTCCTTACCGCTACAAAAAATATGACATTAATCTCATCCATTACATGTTATCGAAGTTTGACAGGGTGTCACAAAAGTAGCGTAGGGAATTCCTTGCAACGCATCAAAGATTCTGCCGTTCTTCTGGAACAAGGGATGATACATAAAAATTATTTTATGTTAGCGGGATGTAATGCACGACCTTCTATCAGAAAGCGGGTGGTGCACCATTATATTTCATTTCTTTGGTTATTACTCTAACAGAAGTATATCTTTGTTGCTACAGTAATTCGAAGGACAGTCACCACAGATTATTTTATTTTGTCCTCATTATGCAAATTGAAGATAAAAAAACAATTCCAAGCCTCTACGTCAATAGAATATTTTGACCTTGTACATTTAGAAGGCCCCGTCAAACATCAACGATGCCTTTCACTAGTTACCACGTGTTGCTTCCATGCAATCTGAAACTCAGAGTATTGAGAATATGTTGACTTTTTTTTAAAGAGTAAATGGTAAAATAAAAATAGTTTATTCATGTGGAGTGAAGGAATTTAAATTCAATGCGAATATTTTATAAAGTATGCGAATTATTAATTTTATTTATTTATAACCTTTCATATTAACTAGTTTCATTTACTGCGAATGTGATTATAAAAATAGTTTGTATTCTGCTTAAACAGCAACCATTCTTAGAGTTGTTATTTATTCTTTTGCAGTTATTATATTTAAAAAATATATGTACATACAAATCTTATACATAACAATATAAATAACTTCTTATATTAGGAAAATAAGCTAAGCCTTTATTTTTTATTTTTTCTCGCTACTGCCGAACAGATTGAATGTATGTATATAAGCTAATGTATATAAGCTTATGTATATAAGCTATTGTATATAAGCGTGTATGTATGCAAATATGTATGCATTATGTAAGCACACTGGCTATTTCTACATCCCTTAAAATATAAATTATTTTTTCTCGCTACTGCCAAACGCTTAAATAGTAATCCTTCTTAGATTTCTTATTTATTCTTCTGTAATTATTATATTTTAAAAATGTATATATACAAATCTTATACATTACAATGTAAATAACTTCTAATTCTAGGAAAATAATATGCATATATATAATTTTTTATCAAATATTTTTATAAATTTTTTTACCATTTTTTTAATATATTTTTAAGTATTTTACGCTTACTTTATAATTTCAATCATGAAACAATTACAATCTATACATTTCAAAAAATGGATTAAGTTTTGCTAATTTAAGATTCAATACAATTCAGCAAACACTGTATAACAGGGTTGACAAATTTTTGGGTCAAGAGATGATTTCAACTTTTTATTTGTTTGGCTATCAGCTTCAGTGACAATTGAGTGTTAAGCAAGTATAATTTTAAGTATGCCTATCATAAAAATTTCCATCGGTGATCACTGAAAAATGTCTTGGTGGTCCACTGTCCGATGGCGGTCTCTAATGCCTATCCCTTCCATATAATAACATGCCTCGTATTTCTTTAAATAATAATATAAATTATAATAATAAAAATAAATAAATAGTATAAATTTAAGAGAATTTTTGCTGGTAATTATTTGAATTTCGTTAGCCATAATAATTTAAAATACTGATAACTTGAACAAAAAGGTTATTTTTAAAATTCATATATTTTGAAAAATTAAATTAAAATGTTATAAAATTTGGAGTAATTTAACCCACATTAGTCAATTCTGTGTAATACGTAAAAGCTACTATTAGCATTTTCTTTTTTAGCAAATAAAATATAATATATTTTTGCTATAAATAATATTTCGTTTGGGAACAAATGCTTTTAAATTATTTTTCAATAATTTCAAATTAAATATCATTAAATTATATACATAAGATGTTCAACAAATTAACACGTAACCAAAGATAAGCTACATTACTCCTAATGAAAATCAACAATTTTTTTGTTTTGAGGGTAAATTTAAAGATTTAAAAACACAATTAAAAACATCATGATTAAATACAGAGAAATGTTGTTTCCTTATATGTTAGTTATCTCGCCATTTTTATTATTCAATGACTTTTTGAATTTAAGCATTCAACGTTACAAATTAATAGAAGTATATTTCCTTAGACTTATAAATTTTATTTTAAATGCATAAAATTATATAGCATAATTAAGCAGTGTGATTATTCCAAGAAATATCCGTATTTCAAAAAAGTAATTTCCTAAAAAAAGGTCTGGTTTTATCATTTTTTATATTTCCTACTATCTTATGTCTTACAAATTTCACTTTGTAATTTTAATTACAATATTTCTTTTAGTCACTTGCAATTAAGATTAATAATTTTTACATGTATTACAAAGTACAATATTAAAAAAGCTTACTGGTAATCCTTTACCGCCAATAAATCATTTATTTAAATGGTGAAACAATATTTACAATAATTCTAATAAAAGAACCATTATAAAAAAGTAAACTTTCTTTAAAGCCTGTATGAATATAAACTTCATATACGTGAGTCATAATCTGCAATACTTGTGACAGTGCAACCAGCTATTTTTGAGCTATAGTTTTTCTAGAATCACACTTTAAAGAGCACTTACCAATTATAAATTTCTCTTTGGACAGAGAAGGCTCATCTATTATTATGTCAGTGTGTCTCAAGTATCTCAAAAACTAAAAAAAAAAAAAAAAAAAAGATGAAGAGCTTAAAGCATTAAATCAAGTTATCAACATCCCCCGTGAGTTTTAGAAGTCAAGACCTATCCATTTTACATGTCATGTAAATATAGGTTTCAGATATTGGTGTTTTTCTTGTAGATTGCTTTGTTTGTGTTTTCAAAAATATATAAAGTACTCAAGATTCAAAAAAATCATCAGTACATAGCTTAATATGGTTTTGTCAGCTAATTTAAATCAGCGTATTAAACATGAGAATGATAATGTTGGAAAAACTATTGAAATTTAGGCTTAATGTTTTTTCAATAAGAAAGTTTAAAAATGGAAGATAGATAGTTAAAGAGCAAATTAAAAATATATAAAAAGTTTAAGCAAGGATTGATAGCATAGTATATCTTTTATAGATTCTAAATAATTTTCTATCTTATGTCCCAATGGTTATTATTATTATTAAAGAATTTTAACTAAAAGAAATGCTTTTTTAACGAAAAGGATATTTTCTCAGCAAAACGTTATAAATGTTTTCTTAACTTTAAATAAAAGAATGTCTGACAATTATTATAAATGCATGTTTATTTGTTATTAAGTTATATTGGAAATATTTATAAAAATATCATCATACTCACCAATTCTAATATTAATAAAACTCAATTCAATGATAAAATGTAAATATATATTAAATATGTGAATTTTAAATAAAAAAGTTAAAAATTCATGAAGTTCCATAATTGAAGATTGAATTCAGATTTTGATTTCAACGTTAATGAGGTCGTTGTCATTTAGCTTTCATGCAAATTTCAGAAAAGGTGTAAAAGGAACATATTAATTGATATCAAAATGATATGTTGAACATATTATAGCATAATTATATTGATGATCTAATTTCATTAGAAGGATAACTAGAAAAAAATTAAAATAGTACTTAATATATAGCTTTTTTGACAGAGCTCAATCATAGGAGATAGTGCATTTCATTCGATGGAAATTAGAGCCAAACACTTAACTATAAATTGGTTGTTAAAGTTAAAATTCTCGGTAGTCTCTTATAATTTTGAAAAAATTCAATGTAAAGATGTTATCGCTTTTGAATTTTGAAATTGTCTTTGTTGAATATTAAATCTGAAATTATTGTTTTTCATTCGTGTTTTTTTAACAAGGCAACAGTCAATGGCTTTCAAAAATTGTTTCACATGAAGAATACAGCAAACATTTACAAGGTATATTAGCCATGAGAATGTTTTCATATTTTGAAATATTCATGAATTTATGGGATTTCTAGGACTCACAATTAAAACACAATATATGAAGAATCTTTCTCACTTTTTGCTACCAAATTTCAAGAAACTACACGCAATCATTTCACCACGTATTATATCCTTCATACGCCATTTGAGTGATTGCGAAGAAATAAAGGTATAGAGAACGCCATTTAGTTGCTTTTGATGCTTCATTTAGACTTGAATTGCTTAAATCATTTATTTATTATTAACTTGTTTTTGATATTTTTCATATCTTATAATTTTTTGAGTCATATTTTAGTAAATGATTGTATATTATGTGCTTCAGAAAGAATATCAGTATTCGCAACATTTGTGTATTTTTAGAAATTTATTTCTTGTATAGGCAGAGATATAATTAAGTAGAAGCGAATAATCTAGACCAATCCTCTTAGACAGTAAGGAAGTTTATTGTGTTGGCTTGCTTGAACAAGAAAGATCTGTTTATCTTTGCATGAAAACTATTAAGAAATAAACAAAACCAAAAACTGGGTTTTTTGCACAATTTTTTTAGTTTGAATAATTAAAAATGTGTTATATGTAGTTTTCTATACAAATTACATTCTTAAATTCCAATTTCTAGAGCATAAAAATAAGTTTTCCTCTTAGAAGAATCTTTTATATGAAATTAACCACAGAAATATTTATTTTATATAAAAAATAAGTTCATTTCCTATTTTTCACACAAAATTATCGGCTCAGTTTTCTGCAAAACATTTGTTGATTTAAACACAGAAAGAAATATCTTTGGAGTCACGGTGTCTGTAAAATGATTTATAGCACCAGGGTATATCGTTTTAGTATTATTAATTCCACCCTGCTTGACATGTTAGCGATGCCTTTGATTCTATAAATGTCTTTATAGGATCCGCTACTTTTGGAGGCCAAAGTGATCTTTTCAGCTTGTTAAAATAAACCACAAGCGTAAAACGTGAGATGGGAAACTGGGCTAGAAGGGCAGTAAAATAAATTACAATTGCGCAGATCCAGTGTTTTTCAAAGCCGTTCTATTCTTCCAATTAGTATTTTCAAGAGGTTTGGGCTTATATAAAAATATTTTTTCTATTTTTTGCTTGATTACCTCCATAAATTCCATAACTGCTTTCAAAAATTCACATGCTTTCCTTACATTTGCGTTTTCTAAAATTATTTTGTAAAATTTTCAGACGAAAGATTTTGGAAAATAACTATTCGAAGTTTTTCACTTTGCTTATAGAAAAAGAGAATAGAAAGCAAGTACATTCCTTTAATTAATTTCTAAAATACTTTTTTTCACTTTTAAACATGATGAGAAATACAGAATTTTGAATTCTTAAAATGCATTCATCAAAGATTGAAATCAAAACTCTGAAAGGTACTATAGCAAAATTAATTTAATTAGGAAAAATAATTTGATTTAAAAATTATTTTAGTTCATTAAATCAAAAATAAATCATGTACTACATTTTATTTATTTTCATAGCGTATTCTTAAAATACATGTTAAAGGGATGAAATTTATCAAATATAAACTTCAAAAAATTAGACTAGTAAGTTTTTAAATTTTATTTATTATATATATTAACATTAAAACACACTTTTCAATTGATGAAATTTCAAGAAAACCATGAAGAATGTTCATAGAGTTCTTTAATAATAATATACTAAACGCAAATATAATTTAACAGAAACTGCATGCATAGAAATATTCATAAATTATAGCCTATCTTAAAATGAAAACAGTATAATATTTTGCAAGGTGAGTTTATTCAAATTTAAGCTTTTCATTTAAAAGCGGTCAGATAAGTGGATAAGTTAATTTCTTACATTATAAAGCTAAATAGGAAAAGAAAAATGAGATTAGATATACTATAGTCAATAGTTTTCATCAAAAATAAGTTATTACAATGAATTAATTTATAAAATTTATTCCTTTGATATATCTTATTAAATACAATAATTATTCAATTTAAGTGAAAATAAAAATCGAATAGGTAAAAAAGTAATTGCTTTTAAATCGGATCAAAAATCAATTTTTATATACTAACATAATATAAAAGAAAACTTACATAATATAGATTTCGGGCAAAAGAATTCAAAATTTTTCTTATCATTTTTAAAACACTTTTTGTATGAATGTTATAAATCTACAGTTTAGAAGTTGAATATGTCTAAGCATTTCAAAAATATACCAATATAGTTAAGGAAATTTTTCCGATTTCATTTTTGTGTAATAAATGGATAGTCATTTAATATGTGATTATATCATTGAAGTCTTTTTATATTACCATCATAAGATATTTGAAAGAAATGCGCGAAATTGTTTTGCATAAAAGTTTTGTAAAAAAATTTTTTAAAACTATTTATTGAAGTTCAAAATATTAATGAAGGACACAATTTAATGTGAATATTAGGAAAATATGAAGAATGTGTGAATATTTTTCATTTTCATAAAAAAGGTTAAAAAACTCTTGATTTATGTAAGATTATGAAGTAAGTTCAAGACTATAATTTTAATTCTTTACATATGTAAATATCTATCATATAAAACAGTAAAATTTAGTATTTACTTTATCCCTTTCTATAATAAATAATTGATTGAAGTCAAAAATAAAAAAATCAGCCGATAAATTGGTTTTACTTCTAAACATTCACGTATTAAACTTCAAGTTTTATAATATTATTTATTTATGTGTGTCCTATTGAAAAACGTCAATGAATAACCCCTTTGTGAGTAAAAATTTGATTCATATTCAGTATTTTATAGCAGTTATCGTTAATACTTTAAAAAATGAGATAAAAAAAGGAAAAAATTAAGATCTCAAGGTAGAAATATAAAAGAAATAAAATGTCTATCATAGTCCTAAAACTAAGCTTTTAAGATGCAGTAAATATATCTGCACATTTTCACATTGGTATAAAGAATGAATATCTTTTATATTTTATAAAAATGTATTGAAATTTTATTTTCATACTTTGATTGAATTATTTTAATTAATTAATTAGAAACTTATAAAGTTCTTAGCGAATTAATAGAATTAAATAAAATTTAAATTAGCTTTATTAAGAGAAATTTTTAAAATTTCTTAATCTTTTATTAATTACAAAACTTGATTTTTGTATCTCAACTACTTACTTTCTCTTATTTAATTTTTTGAAATTTGATAAAATCCTTTATTGGGATAGCGGTTTAGATAGATAATCATTACGTACATTCATAATCCAAAAATCTAAGTACTCTCGTATCCTCTATTTAAGCATACTTAATATTTAGTGAATGTGATTTACACTTAATTAAAATTGATTCGGTAATATTTTAAGCAAATTAACAATAATTAAACATTATTAAACAATTTGTGTGATTAATTTAATAGAACAAATTTTAAGAAGGAAATCAACAGATAAATGACAGTAAAAATCATTATTATAGACTGCGTACGTGTGAAACTAAGATGAATATTTTTAATCAATACTTTTACCCGACGCGTACAACGCCCGGAGCGTATAATTTTAGAAAAGATTAATTTTTCGTTCACTTCGTTACAGGCACGTTTCAAGCTAACTGTGACGAAACAGCTTGGATTAAGAGACAGCGGGGCGTCTCTCGAGACATTTCACCTGGCACAGCAGGATTGTAAAGAACTCGGTAAAAAATATTCAGGAACGGTAGGGCACAGTCGCTGTCGGGCTTTATGTTTTTTAAAAATAAAAGCACATGTTCTTTTGCCAATAATATTTATAGAAAGTCCTCTCTAGTGGCGTGTTTTACAGAAGCCAAGTCTTCAGGTGTCTGTTTAAGAAGGAATGTTTTTTCCAGCAACCTTTGCGCTTGACATATGTCGACTCTTTGTTTTCCAAGCTTTTTCGCAAAAGTAATCAATTAAATGCATTTTTAAAAAAAGACAAAATGTAAACTTGTAAACAACAGCTAACTGATGTTTAAAATCTACTATATAAAAGGAAATAAATGATTCTCCTCTCTCTCTCTCAGGATAAATAAAATAATTCACAAAATTATTAACACTACAACTAAATAAGTATCAAAGACTGTTATGTTACAGTATTAGTTAAAATATGCTCCTTCTCTTGACAGTTTAAATTTGGCATGGCTAGGTAGTATCAGTATCTCATGATCATACAATCAGTATTTCATGAACGGTTCTTCGAAATATAACTAAGGATTCGTGTTCTGTTAAAATTCCTCTTAGTATTAATTTTTCTATATTCAAGGACCTTCATAATATTTTCTTTATTATTATTATTAGAATTAAAGTTTTATTCAAAACATACTATTTTCTAGAACAATTACTTTAAGTGATGATGGCCTCCATATAAAAACTCTTTAACACCGACTTCATTTCGCAATCATTTGACCAATAATGAAAATACATGCTTCCTCATGAATATGTGAAAAGCTGAACCTTTCATTATAAAGGCATATTAAGCATATTTCGGAAGTCTAATGGTTTTTAGAAAGCCTCATTTTGTATGATGATGGATACAGATTTTCTACTGATTTGACTTGGGTGGTCTGATGAACAGTGATGTCAACGGTAAAATTTGCAATGAGACATTTCAAAAGGCAAAGAAAGTTGCTTAAAATTATATCTAATAAGGATATTTTAATTCATGAATAATAAGTTTAGCGTTCTCTCGGAACTTCTTCTATTTTTAAATCTTTTCTGTATACCATTGACAAAATATTGTTATAATTATCTCAATTTTAGCTTAACATTTACGTAACAGTGAACCCAACTAAGAAAATACTAACAATTAAAAACATAACTTTTATTAATTTTGAATAATCTTTAGTAAATGCTTTTTATTTAAAGTGGATGAAATATTTAAAATAAGCAAATTAATTTTGTGAGCTTCTGATGTTAAAAGACTTATCGAATTTTAAAAACAAATTTACTTATTATTACTCTTCTTTTAAATTCATAAAATTTTTATGATTTTTCTAGTTTGTGATTTTATTTATATATTTCAAATTAAAATAAATCCTAAATTTATGTGTATTGGCTACACAGAGACAAGACAGTTCAGTATCACTAAATGAAAACATATGCTACAGTATTTTTACAGAAGTAAATCTCTTTTTATATAACATATATTACATGCATTTTTTTCATAAGAATTTTTTACTTAAATGATTATTTACAATTAAAATATTTCTCCAAGTTCAAAATAATTAATGGTATAATACATCAGGAAGAGAGATTTAAATCAAATATTGCTTAATTAAAAATCTTCTCTTCGTTATTCATTCCATATAAAGCGTTCTTTGAAACAAAGAAATAATTTTCAGTCCTCTTATTTCCCACATATATGTCAGTAAAAATAAATAGAAATTGAAGTTTCTTTCGAAAATGTCTTACTTTTCAATTGAATTACATCTTGTGAAAGTTATTTCTCTTTTTTCTCCCGAATTTTAATTATACCTTAAGTGATTACATTAGCAATTTATCTACTTCTGATTAGAATATTAGCCACAAAATCAACGGATAATTATTGGGTTCTAGTTCCAAATTACAGGCTACTATTGTAATGACACACCTTTGAAATTACAAACACTTATTATCCATTAAAGAAATTCGAGATTGATGTGCCGGTGATTGCGCGTAATTGGAAAAATGGAAGAAATGAAGGCATCACTAAGGCCATCAAATCAGGAAACGAAGATTCCTTTTATAATCCTCGCTGATTCGCTAAGGGAAATTACGAAGATCGCTAATGGAAGAACACCCTGTGTGACATGCAATGTGGCTCTAAATTCTTTCTTCTGTTTCTTTTGGTTCATCATGTCTGATATTGTAGACAAAACATCTCAATGAGGAAGTACGGTAGCAGATTCTATAGTTTCATGTTTCCATTATTATCCAACCGTAAATTTATTCACAACAGATGGCAGGAAGTAGTCTATAAATTATGACATTTTTCAGTCATTGAAAGAAATTAATAAAATACACAAACAATGAGGAAGACACAACGTTACAACATATCATAATGGATGTTGATTGAACAAGTCATTCGATTATTTTGAATAAATTCGACCAGTTTTGCATAGTTAAAAAATAATGTAATTTTTCATTTGTTATTCATGAAAAAAGTAATATTGAAATGTAAAAGTGTTTAGAGAAAATCGTCACAAATACATACTGATAGCATTCAGAGGAAATTTTAGTATTTGCTTATTTTGATTTCCCTAACATTTACTAGTAGGACATGTATCTAACTATTAGGGTAATGAAATAATAAGATTTTGTGAATATAAATAAAAAATATAACAAATGATAATTGAATTTTTCTGTGAAAAGGCTATAAGCTAGAATATGCGGAACAAAAAGTTTTTACATTTATTTGATTATATAATTAGAAATCCTATAATTAGTCTCTTTCTTGAACGCATCTGATACTCAACATTAAAATATACTTTTATATATATGTGTATATAATATCATAAAAGCATACTTCTGTATACCGCCTACCCTGTCTAGAGGTCAGAGTGCCTGACAGTGGATAGAGAGGTCTTGGGTTCGAATACCGGTTCGGACATGCAAGTAATTTTTCTCTTTTGTCTTTGTCCTTCCCTTGTATGAATGGGTTGTGAATAGTTGCCTACCCTATAAACGGGTACCTGTGACATGTGTGTATTGAAGAACTCGGACTCCACACCAAATCAAGGTTCAGTCATTAAAATAGAGCAGCAGTGCACTCCATATTGCCAGCCCGGATAGCACAAAACAACACTATTCTGTATATATATATATATATATATATATACATGCATGTGTGTGTTAAAATAAATATAAAAAGAACTGGTAATTAAATTATTTATAATTTCAGGTGATTATTTATAATCATCTCTAAACTTGATAAGTGTCATAAAAATTATTGACTATTTATCAAATATACGAGTTTATTTCTATAATTATATACTCGTTATAAAGAATACACAAAATTAGAATTATTTCGTAAAGTAATGTGTGTGTGAATTCTCAATTAAAAAAAAATATATATTTCCAAATGACAAAAAAATCTCTTTGTAAATTAGAAGAAAACAATGATGGTTTTTAAGAGTTAAAATAACATTTAAATTTAAAAACTAAATTAAAATAGCACTTTTGTGCTTTACTTTCATTAAATATTTTAGAGCAGATGCATTAAATAATAGCATATGCTTATATAATAAATGAAAAATATTGAAAAACACAAAATGATCAGACATGCTGAAAGTAAAATAAAAGCAAGTTTGTTGTTTCAATAAATTTTGTACTTATCATATTTGTATTTCAAAGAACACGGAACTTTGAAGTAAATAATAATTAGCTTCTCTAGATAATATTCGTCTTGTAAGAGAAAATATATTTATGAAGAAAGCAATTTTACTATCAGAACTTATCAGATCTGCACCTGAAATAAACTAACCCATATATAAGAAAAATTGTTCATAAAAAACACGTATTTATAACTTTATTAATTTAGACACGTTAGACTTACGATAATCAGAATTGCTAAGCTTGTCAGATTTTGTATATTTGCTGTTATTCCTCGCAACACACACACATCACAAGCTGGATAATTTTGCGTAAATTTTGTATTCTTTTACTTCATTCCTCATTAAGAAATTGTGATCTTATAAAGAAACATATAAACTGGAAAATTGTTCAGTACTTTATCCCATTTAGCAATTACAATGTCAAAATAAATGATTATGAATAATCAATACTGAATTTCTATATAAAATGTTAAAATTGGTGATATTTAATAGCACTTTACGTTGACTTTTTACAGAAAATTTTTGCTGTTTAGAATATTTTAAGGGTAGTAAGTAACATTTAATATATATATATATATATATATATATATATATATATATATATATATATATATATATATATATATATATATATATATATATATATATATATATATATATAAAATAAAATATGTTTTAATATTAAATAAAAGTTACCTCCCGCTATGAAACCTATAGAAAGCGCGTAATTATTAACTTATACATAGCTGCTTTTCTCAACAATTTTATACATTATTTCTAAAATAAAAGTATCTGAAGGGGACAAGAGTGTGTGTGCTTGCATCATTATTTATTTACTTTTATCTTCAATTGCCTATTTATATAACACAATCAAAAAATTTTTTGACCTAGAACACATTTTCTTTTTTGCTCACTATTACTTTCTTTTTTGTCATCTCTGATATGCCTTTGCTAAGCAAGGAAGAAATATTACATTTTAAGTAACATGTTTTGGAAAGTGGTACAAAAAATACCTACCTAGAATTTTGCCTTACTAACGTGGATTTTTTTTTCAATACAGATTATATATCGCAGAATTTTATTTTAAAATAAATACATACTTTACTTTAAATTTTTTTAATTGAATGATTACATGGAATATATATACATATTCATATTTATTGGAATATTTATAATACGAATAATTACCTATTTGCTTGAAATGTAATAGAAAAATCATTTATCAAAAATACATTTTTAAATCTTATAAAAAATATCGATTTATTATTAAATGACAAATTTTATCAATTAAACCTCTTCTATAGTGGAAAGAAATACAAAATAATATTTATTCACACAATTTACAAATGCCGAACATTGGCACTTATGCCATTACTTCACAGACACTGCAATATTTCTAGATATTGTCCTCATATTGAAAAAGAACGGTACAATTATTTAAATGTTCAAAAATCATGGGATGATTAGGGTCCATACAAAATAATTTGGTACGTCCTTATTTTTGTAAGAAATAAAAATGATTATTAAAAATTAAAAGGAATTACTATTATTTTTGATCAAATAAAAACCATGGTAAAGTTTGAAATACAGACGATACAGTTTTAAAATCATCCGATATTTTTAAAGAAGAGTAAAAATAACAAGAAATTAAAAAAGGCAAATATTTAGCAACAATTCAAAAAATCGTTGATCAATTTTAAAATCACTCAAATGTGTGCCTAACTTTCAGAATTATATTTGATATTTTTGTAAATATTTTAAATAAATACTAAAAATATGTGATTAGTTGGAAATGAATTCAATCTTTTGTTTAAATTAATTACCATTAATTTTAATATGAAAGAAAATTAAGACTATATAAAAACGCATAGAAATATATTTAAGCTATCTTATGTATTAGTTTATAATAATTTTTGTTTGCTGATCTTATTTGCACACTGTATTATCTGTTAGAGGTAATAATTATTGAAAAATGTTACTGGAGATAGTGATCAATATAATTCTTCAGAGAGACTATCTTTACAAATCTGAAAGTAATCTGTATTCTCGATTTCATAGAAATTTCTTAAATAATATATACTTTAATATAGCACCAATGAGAAAAGTTTCTTTAAAGAGTGAATGAAAGGTTAACAAAGAATAAAAGCACAATAAATAAATATAGGTTCTAAGCAACACATTAGGTAATTGAAGAATTTATTGAAACCTACACTTTACTGATATTGATAAAATTGCCAAAAAACATCTGCGTTCTATCACGATTCACTTTAATATCATTTCTAACTGAACCTTCATTTAGGTGTCACTGAAAGAAAATAAGAGTACTCGAAGTTAATAACTTAAAAGTCAAGTTACCTCATGTACTATTAGAAAGAGTGAAGGAATTTTTTTAACTTAGGCTTCGAATTAAATGATAACATAGATATCCATCTTTGTAGGCGTTTATCATCAAGATAATCTTTTACGATTGCATAAAACGTGACGACTTCAGTTCAACCGAAGTGTGAAAAGATTTAATATCACAAACCACAGAGCAGATGTTAAATTAATGATCAGGGGTTCTTTGTGATAAGGGAGAGAAGGTCAATCTGGTAAATGTGTCAAAATGAGTTTACTCGTGCAAATTCTTCTTCTTTATATAAAATCTATAAATACATCCATTAAATTAGATTACAATATTTTAAGTAGTAATTTACATTCAGTGATTTAACTTCGTTGAGTAATGATCTAATGGATAGGTAAATAGAAAGTACAGCTTATTAGATTATAGATTTATTGGTATACTGATAAACGGTTGTAATATTGAGCATTACTCTAAAGTTATAATTAGATGAAATTATCAAACAGTAATGAAAATAAGGGAAAAAGTGTTCTATTTTCATAAAAGAGAGAGAGAAAATATATATACGAATATGTTACGTACTTTACAATTTTTTCACAATTTTCCTTAGAAATCATACTTTAAAATGTTTCATGAAAACAATTTACGAATGTTATTGTTTACTTATATATGATATGTTTAGCTACTTTTACTGATGAAGTTAAAATGCGCTTCCATTTGACTGAAATCTCTCTCTCTCATTAAATTAAATTTTATCTTCTAATAGCTTTAAATATTTGCATGTTTATTTAAATTAATTATCTGGCACTTGATTTAATTATCAAAATACTTGTGACGACAGGGAATGATATTTTAAATTGAAAATTAAATATTAAAACTATAGAAATAAGTTTAAATATAATTCAATATAATTTAAGAACATTAGTAAAGTGTATATATTTAAAACATTTATTATTCTTTTCATGGTTATTGGACAATTATTTGATAAAATTTAGTTTCGTGCTCTAATGTACTGTGTGTGTGTATGTGTGTGTATTTTATGTTTCAATAAACAAAATTTTGTACGATTTAATAACTTTTAGATGAGAGTTATTTTTTAAAATTTAAATCAACTCATTTAGACCGAATTAGGCGCTTAATATCTGTCAGTGTATAGTAAAAAAAGTGTATGGTTATAAATAACAATTTACGAGATTTTTCTTGACTATGTAATTATTTTAATATAATATTCTTCACTTACTTTATCAGTCTAACAACATTTTCAATCATTTTACAGTAAAAGTTTTAACAACAATAATTTTAACGAGCTAGTAAACATTTGGTTACCCTATAATAATAAGAAGTAAATAAACAAAATGCTATTATGTCCTTATTAGATATGCAATTATGGAAATATTTATAATTATACTCCAGAAAATTTAATAGGAACACAATGTAATAACGTATCAGATAAAAAATAAATTCTTTCAAGATGATGGAAGAGAAGTCAAATTCTCTATTAAAATATGAGTTGTGAGAAGCATATTTTAAGCTCTAGAAAAGTGGTCAGCTAAAATGTTTTGATGAAAGTGTGCAATAAATTTCTTTAATTTGGAGCACGATGTGAAAAAATGTTCGTGATTTATATAGGGAAGAACCTGATTTTTACACATACAATCACCACGGATATACGACACGGGGCTTAGAGAAGTATGTTTAGTAGAACATTAAATATTGCAAGGATTAATAAAGCGAACAAAAACAAAGAACAGCAGTATGGACTTAACAAAAATAAATAATATCGCTGCTCAAGTCACTGAACATTATCTTGGGGTGTTTCTTTAACAGTCACGTAAATTATTTGATCTTAAATTGAAACGAAACAGATAACTCGTAATTTTACGGTGACCAGATAAAAAATCTGAGAAACTTTAAGATTAAAGAGAGGAAAGAGAGACAATATAAACTAATTACACAAATAAAATATAAATGAGAAATTCACAATGAATAAAATTAGGATCATTATGGTTATGATTAAAATAATATAAATATGTAATACAAATAATCGTATTGTGTTTGCAATGCATAAAAATTGTTTCTTTTGTGCACCTGAAAAAATCTGCATACAAAATAAATTTGCTAATCGATCTATAGCTTTAATAAAACTCAGTGGGTACACAAGTCAATGTATCTATTAAAAACAGTACAGCGGCATCAACGTATAACAAGCTATTTGGTGACTTGAACTTTACAAAATAGAGATTGATTTAGTACCAAAATTAAGCAAATATTTTTGACATCTGCCACAGAGACTTTTAAATACTTCAACAAGTAAGTACTTATAAGATAATTTACTTCGCATTCTGAATATTATCATAGCCGAACCCAAGTACCTAAAATATTGTTAAATTTTTTCACAATTTTCCTTAGAAATCATACTTAATTTATTGCATTGCTTTTTCATAAAAAATAGTAGCAGGAGTTACTTTTAAAATGCGTAAAATGTTACAAATGTCGACAACAGTCGCTGCATACCAATGAGGAAAAACACAAAAACACGTGAGTTTGAAGGGCTAGGTAAACATATTTTATCTTGCATAGTAATACTTATTCGCTAAATACAAGTTATATGTCACCTTGATTACACTATTTTTTGCTTAAAATATGGCATGCAAATAAAAATGAAAGTGTGACCCTTCTTAAGATGTGATAAGAATATTGATTAAGAGAGGGTGCAATTTGAATGTTTTTAGCGCTTGTTTTACAGACGTAAACTATAATGTTTTAAAGTAGATATTATTACATGAAATACATCAGTATTATGACGAATAAAATTATATACGTATATAAATATATTTGATTTATTATAGCAATAAAATATATTTTAATCTGTTATACAAGATATTTTATATGTTATTTAATTTAATTTGGTTCTCTCTAATAAGTAAAATACAGTAATTTAATAGAAATAATTTTAAGAAACGCAAATTTTTCTATAATATTAATAAACATATGTAAATACACTTTTTACAATATTAATAAAAACATTCTACAACTTTAATGAAATATTTTCTAGGGAAAAAAAAACGCTTGATACGATATCATTTAGTCTTTGAGTGAAAACAAAAAAAAATGTATTGTTGTTCTATATAATTACCCATTATGTAGAAAAAGGTATTTGGAATCATTAATTAAAATACGAATTTTCAATTTAGAAATATGAATAAAAAATTCAAGAACCTGCTAATTAGTGTTGTTATTTAGATAATTATAATAATTAAGCTAGGCGACTGATGGGAAATCAAAATCTATAGCTCAAAATATGTCAAACCAATAACATTGATCTGATTAGATTATTGATCTGATTTAAAGTGAACAGAGAAAATAATTCAGATCAAGAATATTAATTACTTACTTAGTGTTACTGATTTAAAAAGAAACTTGCAAAAAGCTGTTTCTTCATATCTATAATACAGAAATATATATTTTAAATTTCTACACAACGTTTTACCATAATGACACAATGGGCAATCATTGATGATATGAATAGATAGTTTAAGATTTAAATTGGAAACCATCAATCATAATCTGAAAGGTCTATAAGGCAAGGAAGTTGATTTTTAATCTGGAAAATTTCCTCTTGAACCTTCAAATAACAAAGATGTATCAGATTTTACCGCTTAAAATGCATAGCAGCAACCATCTTTGGCTTATGTGCGTCGTTATAAGCAACTGAGCTGGCAGATCTGAAATTTTAACTACAATACAGTAAAAACATTTATACATCTCACACAATGTCTTATATACCTTTTTGCTCAATTCAAGAAACATTCAGTTTTGTAAAAATGTTAGATTTCTTCTGTATAAAAAGAATATCTTTGATCTTTCACAGTATGATTAAGATAAAATAAAAAATAAATATGGATTATTTTTTACAGCTTCTCATTATTAATTCAAATATATACATCTCTGGTCTGTGTGGGTTATGTCTTTTGATTGAAAATTCTTTAATTAACTTCAGAATTTAAATAGAAACATTTACTTTGAATTTTGGAGTATTTATTATGCCAAGTATAATGAAAAATAAACACAAGGTCATATAATAGCTTACAAAGAAAATGAATTATTTTTCAAACAAAAAAGGCTTCGTTTGCGTAATATCATAACTTTGCAGACAATTGAAGGATGTCAGAAGGACTCGAAATGCGATTACGATTTTTTTTTGCACTAAAAAACTACTGAGCAAGCTGTCTGAAACTTTGTTAATTATTTATGAAGTTAAAAACAGTGGGAGATAATGAATTATTTATAATATATTTAGAGTAGTCCAACTTCACCCGTTCTCAAAATTCTCAATAAATTCCCTATTTTTTTCATAATGTAGGGTGCTTGATGTAATTTTCTTTTTAAATACTTTTTGAAAAAATTAAATTTAAAATAAAATACAGAATGTTTGCTCTAGGAAAAGTGCTGATAATCTCTTATATTCTACTCTTATTTTCTACTTTATGTATATATACATACATACATATATATATATTTTTATATATATATATATATATATATATATATATATATATATATATATATGTACACTTGCTCACAAAAGTAAGTATATAACTCATAGCTTAAGTGATAAAGATCTAGTTCCCAAATAAGTATAAGAAAAATATTATTTTGGAGAGTGTTGCTTATAGCTTCTGATTCAAGTCATAAAGAAATGAAAAATAAACCAAATCATTATATTTTAAAAAGCTTTAAGAGTAATTTTGTTAACTACATGTAGAAATTTAAATCACAAAAGTTTATATGCACTCTGAATTTTTTACTTTTAAATAGGATGAATGAAACTTTTCGAGTGATTTTTCGTATTTCAGTGATAGGTTTAGAAGTTCTGCTACAAAGCCTGTAAGTGTGAGATTTAAGTACACCAACAATTCACCAATGCTTCCAGGTGGAAAAGAATTATCAAAAGATCTGAAGGATGCAATAATATAGTTCTATAAGGAAAGCAAGTTCCAAAGACAAATCGGTAAAATAGGCAAAAATCCTGCAACAGTGCAAAAAATCATTGAAAAGTTACAGGCTGAGGGAAATACTCTAAACAAGCCAAGAATAGGACAACCACTCATTTTCACGGATCGAGAAAAGTGAATTATTGTTGAAAATGTGAAAAAAATCCGATGATTAGCTCACCAAGATTGACAACTAATGTAAAAACAATTTTTCGAGGTTATAAAATCCTGAAACAATTTGCCGTGTTTTACAGAAGGCAGGATACCATGGTTGAAATATGCGAAGAAACCCATTTGTTAGCAAAGTGAATCGCAAAAAGAATAGATTTTGCAAAAGAAAATGCAAAGCAAGACAGAAAGTTTTGGAATTCCATGATTTTTTGGATGAAAGTAAATTTAACATCCACCTGTCAAATGGACACCAAAAAGTTTGGAAGAAAGCAAATGCAGCTCTAGAACCAATGAACATGAGAGGAACTGTAAAACAAGGTGGTAGTTCCATTATGGTTAGGGTTGCATAGCAGTATCTGGAGTAGGAAATTTAGTTATAATCGACAGAATAATGAATCAATATAGCTATTTGAATATTTTAAAGAATAATCTAAGCCAAAAAGCTTTTAAATTAGGACTCAATGGATCCTTCAGTTTCCAACAAGATACAGATCTCAAACATATTGCTTGAGTTGTTCGGTAATGGCTGCTACATAACATGCGAAAGCTGCTAAAAACTCCACCGCAGTCACCTGATCTTAATCCCATTGAACACTTGTGGGATTATCTCGATTTCCAAATTAGAAAGCAAGAGGTCAAAACTAAGAATGATCTAAAAAAAAGCCCTGTGGATGAGTGGAAGAAAATACCATCTTCTGTCACTCAAAATTTAGTAAAATCAGTGTCATATAGATTGAGAGCTGTTGTGAAAGCCAAAGTCTATCCAATAAATTATTAATTTTTTTGAAAAATTGCAAAATTTGCAATATTAGTGTCTTTATTTTTGTCTTACTTACTTTTATGATGTAAATTACATCCTATTTTAAGTTAGGCTTATTTTGCTAATTAAATATTTGTATTTTTTTTATATATTTTTCATTTTGTAATTAAGTTCGATTTTGTTGTAATCGAAATTAATCGTTAATTTGAAAACTAATGCTGTAGGTCTGTTTTTTTTTTCATTGGACATCATCACTTACATTCTGCATACTTACTTTTGTGACTAAATGTGCCTGTATCTATCAACCTATCCATCTATCTATCTATATATATATGTATGTATGTATATGTATGTGTATATATATATGTATATATATATGTATGTATGTATGTGTATATATATATATATATATATATATATATATATATATATATATATATATATATATAAATATATATATATATATATATATATATATATATATATATATACATATATATATATATATATATATATATATATATATATATATATATATATATATATATATATATATATATATATATATATATATATATATATATATATATATATATATATATATATATATATATATATATATATATATATATATATATATAATTATAAAGCAAAAAATAAAATATAAATATATATAAGAATATAAATATATATAAAAATACAATACAGAATATAAAATACAATAGGAAATCTAGCCAGCGCAAAAGCAGCTAAAGAAAGATTTGCCAATATAAATAAGATAAAATATGAAAAATATGAAATTGGAAAAACAGTGAAATATAAATAAGATAAAACATGAAAAATATGGAAAAGCACTGAAATATATGAAACAGATGAAAAGAAGAAGAAAGCATAGGGGCCACGTCTTCATCAGGAGGGAGATGGCCAGCTATGCTAAAAGAAAGAACACTCTTTTCTGACATGCTCGAAGGACAAATGTCTAAAGATCTTCGAGCAATTCCCCCAAAGAGTGTTCGTATTCAATGAACCTAGGTTAAAACATTTGAATAAATATAAATGCAGAAAATTAGAAATACCAATAAATTAAACATAAATGCAATTAGAGATAATCATATAAATAAAACATACATTCATATATGAATCATATATATATATATATATATATATATATATATATATATATATATATATATATATATATATATATATATATATATACATAAAATATTACCAATATTCTAATTTACTGAAGAACTTTTTAGTAAGTACAGAATTTTCTTAAAAAATATTTCAATCATTTTTGAATAACATTGAAAAATGTCATCCAAAATATGTGATGTTAGGATTTACATATTGTGATATTATGATCTTATCTGCACCTTCCTGTAGAGTCAATGTTGTAATGCATATTTTTATCTTTGGGTTGTGATCTTTATCTTTGGTTTGTTCTACTTTGGATAGCGAAAATATTTTGATTTATTGATTTATTTATTTTTGAAAAATTTTGGATATAAGCTTTTGTTTGTTATACAGTTGTATCAGAGAGCTTTTAAAAACTATTCCTTACGACTCTATATATATATATATATATATATATATATATATATATATATATATATATATATATATATATATATATATATATATATATATATATATATATATATATATATATATATATATATATATATATATATATATATATATTGATATATATATATATATATATACAGTATACAGGAGGATATTCTTAGTCTTCTCGAAATAGTCAGAGAATAAGAGACTTCCGAATTTGGCTATTAAATTTTGATTTTATTTCTTAATAAATTAAATTAAACTATGTTGGCTTTAAAGTGCGTAAAATGCTTAAAATATAAAAGTATTTTAAGATAAAAAAATTTTTTTACAAATGATTTTTAAGCTTTCCAGTTATCTAAAATCAATTATATTGTAGAAAATAAATGTGAAAAAATTAAATTAATTTAAGATTATTGATCAATTTCTAATTTCTCTTGCTCTTTTATTATTAATTACCTTGCTCTTTTATTATTATTAAAATTATACGTTAAATTAGTTTAAGAATAATTTTTGATTCTTAAATAGAATATTTCTCAGTCTTACAGAGAGTTTAATAATTCCAAATGTAAGCTTTAATAATTTCTGAATTTTTCTCATGGATGAGATTGATAATAAATTTGAATAAATCATTTCCGATGATATTTAATGATAATGTCTCGTTTAAATGCGTACTTAATAAATAAATATTTATAGCAACACAAGCGTTGGCTGATTTTAAATTCAAAATATTAATGCAAAAATGAAATTATAAAGTGATTTTCATTCCAAAAGTTTAATTAGTAATATAAAATACTTTTATATTTATGATATTTATATTTTGTTTTATGAGTAAACAATTAAGTTATATAAAAGCATTTTATTTGTTTGAAAGAGAATAAAAATGTTTTCGCGTTCATTAATTAAAAGTAAATAATTCTTTCTCCTAATTAATGCTTCTGTTATTGTTTCCAGGAGAGTTTATAAAATGAATTCTTAAAAATATCGCTTGGAATTCCAATCATCGGAGAGAATTTCAAAAACTACTGAAAATTCAAACAATAATAGATTAAAACTAATTTTGAAATAATAGCGTAGCGAATCTAATCTAATTGGAATCAAATATTTTTCGCTCAGTGGATTGCCAAACAAGATTTAAGATCGTAAACGGGTTAGGCAAATTTTAGCACTGAAAATCACTCAGTTTAAGAATGTATGGTCTGATGCATTTATTTTAAATGTTCTTAAATGATAAATGAAATCATTTAATTTATTAATTAAAAAACTTGTTCATTTAATAAGGAAGGATAATTTTATCCGCTGTTGATAAATAAGTTTGGTTTGGTGTTGAAGTGTAGAGGAAATTGCATGTGCCGACCAAGTGAAGTGCTTTGATTCTGTTATAATAATTAAAATCTCAACCGCAATTTATTGATATAGCCCCGATTCAGACCTAATTTTTTTGTTATCAAATGGTATTTTATTATTTAATGGCACACTTGAGTAAAAATGCCAAAACTGAATGTATGAAACATAATACGCATAAACTATATATTTTATATGCATTTAAAATTCATAGTTTTATTATTTTCAATACTGTATTTAATGTGATCATATGAAAGTTATGCAATAAAAATACTGTTATTGAAATAATAGAATATATGGGTTAATAATTCAGCATTGTGATAACATAACATTTTCTTTAACTATACTAAATTGTTAATGCATTGTTTAAACAAACGGAATCAGTAAAAAGTGTTATTAATATTGAAAATATGAATTTTTATTCGATTCATATTTTAACCTAAGGTTCAATATAGTTATCTGAACAAATAAAAACATGCATAAGCTCATTTTAATTCTCGTAAATGCAATTAAACTCTGTATATCATTCTTGTAAATATTTGCGAGCATAAAATTTTCAAGCATACTGAAAAAAAAAAATTAGTAAGATTAAGTTTTTGCTATGAATAGCTAACTTCATAAAATTAAGTTTTGAAGGTTACAGCTTTCTTAAATACAATTTATTTTACAAATCAAATATATCAAATACGCCTCAGTTAAAAGCAGTACCCGTTTTCATCGTGCATAAAACACCAATAAATAACTGTAATTATGTCAATAAATCAGAGCAAATAACATCGAATTTTAAAAACTCAGGGAATAAAACGAAAAGATGGACATAAATTGCAATTAAGAAAACAAATTACTGGAACAACGCCTTTGCACGCCCAATTTTCAACACAAAATATTAATCTACTTTTCATCTTGGTAGTTGAAACACAACTGGTATCTTCTTCCAGTGCGCCCACATTGACACAAGTGACTTTGACATGAATTTCATCTTTCACCCTAAAGCGGGAGACACCCAGATGATGTTGAATAAAAGATGAAAAAAAAAAATTCTGTTATATCTACGTAATCAGAGATAAAACTCAATTCATCAACAGGTCCTCGCATTTGCAAGTGCAATTTCCTTGATTTTCATGGAATGAATCTGGAAAATTACCTCGCAGCTTTCACTGCTTCAGACTGAACTTCCAATACATAATGCTCCTATTTCCATTTCTGAAACAGCTGCCTGAAGCTATGGGAGGCATCTGCTTTCGAATAAGTCTCTAATCACTTGAGTCGTAGTTTCTAAAATAGTTCACTGTCCGAAACAGTCATTTGTAGCATATACTTAGCTATCTATTTGTATTCAGAACAGTGAACATGTTTAGAAAAATAGAGTGTGGTGTGTAAAACGATTTGAGTTTCTGCGAATATAAAATAATTATAACTCTACACCGTGAGGTACTTCAAACCGTTTATTAAAAGTGACTTTACCATTGCTCCAGAATTGCATTGTTATATTATTTCCTCTGTAATGCTCATAAATATACACATTTCTCAGTTCTTGTGGACATTGTTAAATATTTATTACTGGTAAGTAAATGAACTCTAATACGTATAGTATATAATGAATACATAATTTATATCTATGTGAATATTTCCCTTTTACAGAAAGATGATTAAATTAACATACAATTTTCTTTAAACTTTCCCATAAGAAATAGAGGCCATTTAGGGATATTTAGAGGCCCCACTAAAAAAAAAAAAACTCACTTTGAAATCACCCCCTCGAAGTCAGATTTTTATCTTTTCACCATCAACTACAATTATTCTTTTATTTATAGTATCCTTGAAATTGAGGGCCTGGATATATTGCCGGAATTGGCTCTCACGATATCTCCATGGGAGATATCGTTTTCATTTTCTCTTATATTTTAGCATTAATTCATTTGTTTGAATAATAACTTAGAATAAGAAATTTACATAATAATTATAAGTAAAATGAAATAAAAATTTCATAAATTTGAGTAATTTAATTGGAAGTCATATAGGAAAGCAATTTTTCACTACATTCTACTTTAATGGAACTTTATTGAGAATACTAATTTCAGTGGATTGTCTACGGTTTCCTTAGAACTAGCAACAACAATCTATAATATTTATCAATTTTGATTCTAAGCAATTCATAATTTGGTGTTAATTTAAATTTCTGTTCAAAAAATTTAATTAAACTATTTTATAACCCAAGTGAGATTTAAAAAATTGAATTTATTTATTAACTATATTTCAAGAGTGTAAACTAACAGCTGTAGTAACGCCAACATGGGACTTCAGACATTCATCCCATCACATTCATTTGACTCATGTGGATAATCCAGTGTTTTCAGAATAGAACACATTATTTTTTAAAAATAGTTTTAATATAATTTCCAATTATTTAAATTTGCTTATTTCTGATTTCTTCTTTTTAACATTTTTAGTATGCACCAATTATAAGCATTCGCTTAAATATTTCAGTTTGAGAGTATGTGAAAAAGACAAAAAATAGAGAAAGACAACTTTAAAAATTCCTTACTAAATGCTTACTAATAAATATTGTTTCATAATCATCGAGTTATGAGGACATAATAAGTCATGTTTCTTTCTTGGAGTAGTAGATTAATGAAAATAAATAATTGTTAATTTATGATTAGACATGGTAAAAGACATTGTAAAGAGGTTAATTTATGAAACATGGTAAAGAGGTTAATTTATGAAAGACATGATAAAGACATTACGATTTAATTCGTTGTGGTTCAACAGAATATCAGACTTATGTGTACCATAAATTCTGGAAGAAATGCTGCCTTTCAGAAAAATGGCCTTAAAAAAACTGAAATTTCTCATAAACACGACATCGACGTGAGTGCCACATGAAGTCAGATCTTGTAATGAATAGCTGTAAGTATCACTGTGACAAAGCCTTGACTAATGTCTTATGTTACATTGCAATTAGTTTTAAAAATTCATAAAATGAATACTTAATTGAGAAAGAATTTTTTAAGTAAGGAATATCGACACTATACTTATGCTCGTGAATGCACTTATATTTTCTGACTGGAAGGAGTCTATATGCATGTTATGAGGATTATCGTAACAAAAAAGAATTAAATTCAATAAAAAAGACACTTTTAAAATTTATTTTGCTAAAAATAACTATTGCAACAACATGATATGAAGCACTCAAGAACATATATTTAATTATTGGAATTAAAAAATTGTTATATCTGGATCTAAACATAATACAAATTATTGAAATCTACCAGAATGTTGCATTCATTTTCTTGTTGTAGAATCTTTTAAGCTGAGGATACAAGTTCAGTCTTTTTGAATACTAATATTAGAGTAATATTCTCACCAGATTTCACGTACTCATTACTCATCCAGCAAATTACATGAGAAGACATTTATGCATGCCACAAGGCTGAAAACTTAAAGTAAGTATATAAATCTCGTGGCCTTTTTCTTTCCCAAAAATTACGGTAATCAAATAACATGAATTTATCAATGATATGTATTTTCAAGATTGTCGTTAAAGGCCATATTTCATACTTCCCCAAAAATTGTACAACAAATATTTGAACGTGCTAAAAAAGTTTCAAAAAAAATTTCTTATTCTTCCTATTCCGTCAGGAGCATATTACTCTAAATAAATAATCCCCTCATGAGATATGAAAATAAAGGAAACGCAGTCCTAGATTCGAAAATTAAATTAAAAGCGTTTCAAACTCTCTTCTTGATGGCGGCAACGTCAGAGACGATTACGTTTCGATGCCCGTCATCGCTTTACAAAGTCATTATATAGGAAGCATGATGAAGAGCAGCGCTGAAGCACAAAATTATAGTAAAATGATTTAATTGGCGAGATGTTATCCGGTCCAAACTCGTGTTGCCCACACAGGAGTCAATTAGTCGTTGGGAGCAGTTGATTGAATAGTATGTGCGGTTAAACTTCACGAGTTCCGTTAATTACAAGGGTTGAGAAACGACTCCAGGCCCCACCCAATAAAATGTTTCGCCTCATTTTATATAACAACTGGTGTCACGACCAGGGGAGCGAAATAAAGCGAACTTTCAGATAAGAGTACGTAGCCTACGTGTAGGATAAGTATTATTATTTTACAAAAGATGACAGCTTTTGTGATTTAGTAAGTTCATACGTTTTTCTTTACACATAGCGTCAAATCTGATAAAAACTAATGAAGGATATACTGTAAGAAATTCCTTACAGTGTTTTTATATCATAAGTTGTATTTTTGGAAGTTTTGGTTAGTTTTGAAGAATTAAGGACTCCGCATGATATCTTTAGTTGACTTACTGATTTTATAGATTAGAAAATATGGATCATTATAGTTTAAAATGTTTTTAGCGAAATACATAATGTTTTTTTATATTTAATTTGCTTGTATCATCCTGTAACTTTAGATGTGAGTACAAATAATTAATTATAAATTTTATTTTTAAAAATGCAGTTTTGAAGACAGCATTTATTTATGTCATGCTAAAACTATGGATTTCGTTAATACACATAGTTACAGATAAGGCTTTTGCTATCACATAATTATGTATTGTTAACAATGCTGAAAATTAAAATAATATAATAAATAAGTCTTAATTTAAGCTACCTTTTGGTAAAAATTTCATCACAACATTTTGATTATAAATATGCACGACTTTTTCTACTGTCTGAGAACAAAATATATCAAAATTTAAAAATTAACGGAATAATTCCTCGCTAAAAAACTTAATGTGCTTTAATAAATTAATATTAACTTAACAGAATGAGGAAGAAAATGATTTATAAAGATAAGAACGCCCGCCAATCTACGACTTTCTCTCACTCTATGCATATATATATATATATATATATATATATATATATTTCTATAGACAAAATATGAAATTTCAAATATTTAGTGAAATTATTTACATTTTTTTATCATTTTAATACACAGAATTACTTATTTAATTAAAAAATTTTATTAATATTAAATGTGAAGTAAAAAGTCTAGTTTTTCTAGAAATATTTTACTTTTTTCCTTGTTTACAAAAAGGAATGCAAAAAATATGCATAAAGTAGTCATTGTATATGGCTACAACTAAAAGCGGCGTGTTACAGGGGAATAAGTTAGAATAACTCAAGATCCTATCAGTGAAGTCTATCTCACATCATACGGTTGCCCCCCCTCCCCCCTACTTCCTTCATTTACAAAACGCGTGCAGATTATTTTCTGGCTTTTCTCGTTTTCCTGTTTCCCTGGTTGTGTGGAATTAGAGATTTCCGCGAATTCACAGTTTCTGTACAGAATAAATTTCGATCTTATAAAAGAGGGAATAAATAGTTTGATAGTAATTGTAATTATTTCATACTATTTTTCACATTTTAAGGTAATTGAAGATGAATAAAATTAATGATATATTTGTAAATATTTTAAATCAAATTATTCAAGATCAAACTGAATAGAATATGTGTGTAAAGTGAATATTTGATTTTCTTAATTTTAACTTCAGAAAGAGGTAATATAAAAGTATCAAATGATTATGTTTATTTGATGAATTTTATTTTTGAAAACTTAATCATCGACAGTGAAAAAATGTATTTTATTCAAGCATTTAATTTATTTTAAGTTGGGATATTTATTTTTGAAATTATTTCCATAGTTCCGATTATATAGATAAGTAGATTAGTTTCGCAGCTAAAATAGTGGAAATGAAAGTATTATTGAACTCTGATTTGTAATTATAATTCATAACATTTCCCTAAAAACACATAAATTTGCAAATTAAGATAAGATTGAAACAATTGTGTCGAAATGATGTTAAAAATTCTTTAAAAAAATCTTTGTGGAATGTCTTAACATATTTTTATTTTCTAATATATTTTGTATGATTTGAGAGACAACTATATTCTGTTTTCATATACTAAAATTGCTTTTAAGTATCAAATTAAGAAATGCACTTAATTTATTTTATAATCTCATGGATTCCTAAAAATCCTTACGCATAATTTCTTAAAAGTAATTATCCATTTTGCAAAATTGAGATCAATATTAATCCTTGCTAAAACAGATAAGTTTAAATAAAGCTACTGTAATTACTAACAATTTTCTTGCTTTAATATCAGCTTTATTATATCTGATCTATGAGAATTCAATGTTCATAGGTCATTATAAACTTTGCTTTAATGTATATACATAAAATATAGTTTTAAAAATATCATTATTTTCTGTTTGAACATTGTTTATTTTAAATTTATTCAAATATCAGTTTACAGTCTCAAATAATATATACAATTATGTAAATACTGTTTGTATATAACTTTATAATATTTTATCATTCAAATTTTATTGCTGGTGTAATAATAAAATCATGGTACTAAAAGACGAGGAAGAAAGAGAAATAATATACCTGTGGCGTTTTATAAATTAAGAATTTTTAACAATTTATTAACATTCCATTATTAATTTATCCATATAAATTAATAATCGCCAAACATCTTTAATTAAAATGACGAGCTAAAAGAAAAATAATTTATTTTGCTTGGGTGAAATAAGATAAAATAAATATGGAAAAATAAAAATAAATCCTCATTGGCAACACATTAAACGTTTGGATTCACAATTTTTAAGAGAGATTTGCATAAGTCTGAAATTAATATATCAGAAAATGGAAATACTTAAATTGTATATATTATTTAGTATCAAATTTCCTTAGTGCGATTAGCTATAATTAAAATGATTGATAATTTTATTCCTATTAAAATGGTTGATACTTATTCGGAATTCTGGAAGAATAAGAAATAAAAAAAATCTATTCACAAAAACTAAAACAATAAGAAATAAAAAAAAAAATGTAATATATTATAACCAATTTTTTATGGTTTTGTATTTATAAATCACTGAAATAAGAGAGCAAATGTTGGGATGCAGAGATTTTTGTACAATCAGTGTTTGTAATTACTGTCCCTTTCCTCATTCTGTTTAATTTAAAATAGCATATGTTTAGTTAGAAAGCACATTGCTTACATTATCATCCGTTGAGTAATTCTCAATAGTTCTTTGTGCCAAGGTTAAGAGACTAGGGATTTCAAAGAGGAATAATCTATTTCTAAGTGCACAGGGAACACGAAAAAATAGTATGCCAACTTTCTTTTTAAGTCTTCTGTTGATTACTACTTGGTAAAGTAACCACAAAAAAAGCTGCACAGTTGCACCAAAAAACACTTGGCAGCTGCAAGTGTTTCGATATAATAAATAAAAGAAGACGTGTAATAATGCTATATTTGTTCAAACTACATGTAATTTAAGTAAATTCTATTCAATAATTAAAGAATAAATATATCGAAGGAAATGGTTGAAATACTTCATTCATTCATGAAAAGTGCAGTTAAATTTCCAGGAAAATAATTCACAAGAAATAGTTAAAAGAAATTTATCTTATCTCATTCACATTTTACACCATTTGTTACTGAAATAATTATTAAAATTTTATAAAATGAATTATTTGAAACTATAAATAATTTATTTTTATTTTAAATTTTATGGAGACAGTTAAAAACACATTTCATTTAAATTTTTTTGTACTCGGGAAGGACATATTTTCGACAAGACTTTGTCCACTTATGATATTTTTTTTTTGAGAACCAATGGCATATTGAATTGGAAAACATACCTTAAATCTTTTTCTGCACGACTGCAAATAACCGTGCCTGTAGTGGAAATCAGATCCATAGACTATTGAACAGATGGCCACTGCTTTTACTATTTGGCTATCAATGGTTGGTCACGCAATTATAAAAGAATAAAGTTTCGATTTAATCAGCCACAATAATTTGTTGCTATATCTTTTATATTGTTATACACTTGTTTGCTTTTCAACTGCATATTCATTTAGAATGTGTGTGAGTCGTTGCCGAAACCAATTTAGTTTTTAGTTTTTGGTTACTCGGATTTTTCTTAAGCATCCGTGCATGAAAATTAGATTCAGCATGTCCTAGTTCAAAATTACTCATTGATATGTTTACATAATCGCCTTACTTCTTAAGCTTTTAATTTCTGCCTATTAAAAATTGTTTGTAATGGACTTCATTTAGAATTAATGATAAAATGTTTATAATTAAACTTACGCACAAGTTTATAGGTTAGCTTTAGTAATTCTTATTTGTTTTATTTTAATCAAATATTGTAAATCTGTAATTTGATGTCATTTCTAATCGTTGCTTTCTAATGATTTCTCATGTTTTGAGATAAGTTTGATTGGTTGGTTGAGCTCTTTAGCGTAAAGTTAAAAAGGACATGTTGTGCCATATGTTTTTAGATAAGAGTAAGCAAAATTATATTAAGTAGAAATCAATAACAAATTTAACTTACCTTTATGAACAATATTATTAAATTTAGCAAAACAGTTTTTTCATTTCAAAATTTCATCTGCGGAGTCTTTCTAACAAAACAGATTTAATCTTACTGGAAAATATGAAATCCACAAATATACAGAAAATTTGAATGTTAGTTCAATGCTACTTTATGTGCATTTTTGAGGGAATGTTAGATATTTTATGATATACATTAGACGTTAGATATATTATTCTATGTTTTATGTTGTTCATTACTTGTTAGATGGATACTATTTACATGTGGTTAAATGGTAATTCATTAACTGAAATTCAATGAATAGTTGAAAACGTAACACTGTGTCACATTAACAATGAAAGGGAGTGATTCTGCGATTAAAAATGAATCGGATAATGTTTTATTAAGTATTTTATTTTTATTTTTATGAATTTTTGAGCTATATTATTATAAGGTTTAATGTGTCAAATAATACATAAATCGAAGTATTAATTGCGTTCGATTTCAAAGTACATATTTTTTTTTCAAAATAATCTGTAAAATAAATTAATGATTTCAAAATCTCATGTCTTGAAAAGTGAAAGAAAATCGAAGAAAATATAAACAAAATATACAATGAAATGTATGTAATGTAAATTTTAAATGATTTACTACGTAAAAACAAACAGCTTTGCTAATACGCAGATGTGAAATTACACTTCATGTTTCATTTCCTTATAAAGTTGATCTCTATGGGGAAGATACAGATACTGATTATACTGTAGTATTTCTATTTAGAGTTTTCTAAAATTATCTACAAGTGCTTTTTAAGGATTCGATGCTAGATCAAGTTTAATGAACAATTGCTCTCTTGTGACTTGAAAAGATATCAAATTATAAATGCAACGTTACTAAAAACTCTTACAAAAAAGAGTTGGGAACTGTTCAAAATAAAGCAGTGACTATAAACATACGTTATCATTTTACACCTGTTAATTTATCAGTTAGCAAATGATTACTTGTGTTTTTTTTTCATGAATGAAAATAGTCAGCAACATATTATAGGGGAGTTAATCCGGCCAATGACACTTTATGCCTTTATCTTACCATCGTAATGAAAATCGTAGATAGACACTTAAAAAACGCCTTAATGACTCTGTATTAAATATCGCCATATTTAGAGTTCAGACTAAAGGACTTTTAGAATCACACGTTTGCTTCTGAATGAAACTTCAACGGTTGTATTTTTTGAAGTATTATCAATGAATAAAGAACTCGTAAAGAGTGCTTCTAGAATATAATTTCTATTGAGTAAGATGTAATTTTTTTGAGCAGTGAGTTTTAAGTAGAAAATTTTCCACATGCTTGTATAATATACAAACTGAAACTATTTATTAAATATTTGGCATGATTTGGCAATAAAATATGATTAACGTATTATAGTATTTAAATTTTATCATATATTGTTCTTCTTGTTCAGAATCTCAAAGATAAATTGGATGCGAATGATTTTATACTGTTTTCATTTCAACTCGAGTTTACAACGAGAACGTTTTTAGAGCTTCATTTCAGACCATAATCTAAGATATTCTCGATTACTTTCTATGATTTAAATAAACACATTTTATTTTAATAAAGCTAATGACTATGCATTTGTAAATTGTAAGCTTATAAATGATAATGTATTCTAAATATTTATATATTATAAAATCGATAAAAAGTAATATTTCATCAATAATTTATTAGATTAATTTTACTTTAAAAATTGAATAATTTCTTCATAGTTCTTATTTTTAGTTATTACATGCTAAATTAACAAAATAATTTTTGTTAATAAATATGATAAAAATACGGCATGAAAAATTATATTCCTGGCGAATAATATTTTATATATTCTTTTCCATTCTCAAGTATTTGAGTATCTGTACTGTTGGATACGAAGATCATACATATAACTTTGTGCCGGAAAAGGCAAACAACCCCAGGGCCGCACGAATCTAAGCGTATGATACTATCTTACTCAGCTGGAATAATTTAAGAGCTTAAAGAGTAAGTTAAAAAATTAGCAGTTTATCACATGTATTGGCTCTTCATGTTTCTCGGAATATTTTTAGGACTGCCGCCAAATTTTATGGGGATCTCCAGAAATCCATAGATGCATCACCAAGAAGACATAAGAATTTCTCTATTAAGTCAGATGGATACACGTAATTGTGTAGCTACATTTGTTTCAACAGAGGTTAGCAGAGCATCAAAACTTAATTCTTCTAATAAAAAATACAAATCTTACTTGAAGTTATATTTAGAAAAAAATTCATAACATTCGAATTCTGAAGAAGTCCATACACATATTCGATAACTAAATAATGTGCTCTTTTAGAGATAAGTAATGAAAATTGGTATCATTCTTATAACTATTTAATGGAAACATTACTAGTAAATGAATTTTATTTATTTCATTATATTTCTAAATCTTATTTATTCTTTGCTTCGAAAAAATAAGGTATTCGTTTGAGCACAAAAAATACATATTGCTATCTAAAACTAAACTACACAGTAAGCTATTTAAAAAAAATTCTTATTGCATTACTTTTCCCTCTCTCATTCGCTTAAAACAGTTTACTGAACTCATTTACTGAAGAATACAATATTGTGGCATTAAATAAAATCAGTTACTGTTAGAATAAAAATAAATATGTAACACAGTATTTCCTTTTTAGATTCTGCAGCTGTAGATATAGCTGAATCCCAACGTATCTAATCCAAAATGAATTGCAAGACATGATTACGTTTCCTAGATAGCTACTCGTATTTCTCAAGGAACGGCAACTTTATATGAAGCCGCAGGTGGTCATATCTTGACTTTCAGTATGTGTACTAAGTAATTTTGTCAGATAAGAGCTTCTCACCACACTGCGATGGTACCTGGGGTGAAGGGGCATTATTCAAGTCAATGGATAGTGGAATCTTCCGAGAAATATGAGAATACTGTCGGTAAAGAAATTGGGAGTTTTCACTCTGCTGCAGGGAGTATTATCTAAACATAAATTTGGAACACTGTGTTAATGCATTTTAACCGCAATATGTATTTTTTACTCAAAGGAGTATAATCTACCAAGTTAGGAAGTTTTTTGTTGAATTATTTCGGTTATATGATTAGTGTGATGTGTGTTGTTGCAAGTATTTCAAAAGATGGTTATAAGACATATAAGGCTTAATAATCGGGATAGACTTGATAGTTATACAACAAAAATGTTTTTTACATTAAGTCGTGCATACTTACGAATTAAAGTCTTTGTTATTTGACTTTCTTACAATTGTATAGCAAATAACTAATCAAAAAAATTTAGTGATTATGATCGGAATAAGCTTGACTCTATTTGATCATTTTTTGGACTTTCTAAATCACAGAGCAAGAATTTGCAATTTTGAAAATTTTTTGTCTTTGATGCAAATTATTTTTTCTTATCTATAAATTGAATATTTTGATTTAAAAATGTTTTATAATGTTATAAACAATTTATTAACAGAGAAAATTGGATAATTTTAATTAAATATAAATAAGTTATCATAGAGTTTCTGTTTATAATTAAATATTCGTTCAGCAAAAATTCTGGTCTAAAACGACAAGAAATTCTGCAGAACGCGTAGATGTATATAGTTAAATTAAGTTGTTGGAAAAAATAATTGTGACTTTAAAAACTTATGTTTTCGATATGTATGTGGATTCATATGATGTATCTATTACTTATAAACAATGTTTTTTTAAAAAATGAAAGTGTGTTTTGTTGTACACTTAGTTAAATAATTTTCATACGAAACAAAATTTTATGCTTTTATGCTCAATTACAAATAAAGCTAAAATGTGTGAATTAGAAAAACATTTTCATGCATTAAAAGAAAGTTTAATATTAAAAAAGCATCTTTCTGAATTTATTTATATTCAACATATGTAACTTCTTGCAATTTTTCATTTGCTTTGATAACAATTTTACTATAGGTAGCAATTCTATATGTAAAAATATACATCACAATATTGAATCATATATGTTTGCTATCAAAAATGAATTTAAAAATAAAAACTTAAATAACTTAGCATTTTGAAAATTCAAGTAAGTTGCTGGGCTTCATAAATATCTAAAATAATGTATAATTTTATCTGTTGTTTATAATAAAATTTAAAATATGTGTTTGCATACATTAAAATTTATATGAAACTTTCGATAAATGATTAAAACTTGTATTGCATGCATCAATCAATTTTATTTGCAAAAATTATGAATGCTATTTTAATAATATTGTGTGCTAAATATAATATTATACTGAGTGGAAATACATGAAAAATACCCTCTTAAAAGGATAATTCGTAGATTTTTTTAGTAAATTCTATTAAGACAACGTTAATTATTAAGAATAAGCCCTAAATTTATATAGTAGATGACATAAATAGTTTAGAAAAATAAAAATTATCCATACGATAAAAAAGTCAAAATTTTGGCCGTCTAGTGATTAGAGTAATAACCAAATATTACATTTATACATTTAAAGAAATATTCTAAGTAATTCAAACTATTTATTGGACTACATGAAAGATAAAGCTAACCTTCCTATATATATATTCAAACAGAATTTTACGCAATTTTTTATGCTTGTATAATTTTTAATTTTTTATAATTTAACATTAGATTTAGTGCTACGTTGTCTTTAATTTTGAATAAACACCCTTTATAAAAAAAAAAAAACTCCTAGCAATTTATTTTAGAAGTTATCTTCCATTATATCTGGCTTATCAAAATAAAGAAACATAATCTTTTGAAACGCTTGTTAAAGTAAGAGGTAGGGAGAGAATCAGTTAAAGGATAAAATTTCCTTCAAGATTAAGAAGACACTGACACTGTTTTTGTAGCAAATGGGCCCCACCTCTGCCTGTCATTCAATAACACAAAAGAAACTTTTTTCTAATTTACTACTTTCGAGGTCAAAGTTTCTCGAAAATTTTAAATACCGATTTCTATGAAAAGCGATTTCTATAGCGGAAATAACCATTTAAGATACAAACGTCGAATTTTCATCTCTTCTGATCTGGAAATAAAACGATATTTACATTTAACAATTTGATTTCACTCAGAAAGTATTTGCAGTTTTTTGTAAAAATCTTACGTTTAAAGAGAAAGAGATTTTTTTCCATTTAAAATTTTTTCTTGTGAAGTTATTTGCGTATATTTATAATAAATTCTGTGGAAGCGAACTGCTATCGTTATATTTTTTTCAGAACATTCTTGTTGCAAGTTTTTGTATAATATTCGAAGACTTCAAAACTTACTAATTATGTGAAATTAATAGAAAATAGAATTTTTAAATGACATTTAGGTTTTGTAAATATTGATATGAATTTTAATATACTACAGTTACAGATTTCATTCATTAATGAAAAACTTTACTTCATGATCAATATTTATTTGCATTCGGTTTTGCGAAATAGTTTCCAAAGTTTAATGTAAAAGTTTGATTATCATTTAGAAGTGAAATATATCAAAATAAAAAAATTAGTTATAAGAAGTTTTCTCAGAACTATAATTCAATGAATATATTTGTAAGACACCTTTAAAGTGGCTGAATAAAATTTAGTTAAATTATTCTGTAAGAAGCCTTGAATATTGCTGTTTATCCCATATTAATTCACATACATTTTTAGCACACTTAATACATTATTTACATTTTAATGACTTAAATACCAAATTCAAATTAATTTATGCTCACAATTTGTTGTATTGAATTGACTATATTCCAATAATTGTTTCTTAATATAACATGTACTTTTTGTGACTATAATTGAGAGAATATTTCGAGGTAGGTAATATTTTACAGCCTTTCTTCATATATTGTTAAATATATACATTTAATAGAAATTTTCATTTTCAAAATAACGGGCCAAAATTTAAATAATAATCTTTGGTGAACAAAATAATACAACTAATATAAAATTTTAGAATTCAGTAAAATCGGAAACCTTTTACTACTTTCAGAGCTAAAGTATACAGAGAGAGACTTTTAAGCTTCTTTCAAAAGAATACAATTTATTATTTAACAAATCCACTTAGATGAAGGCGAATGCAAATTGATAATGAAGCCACTTTTATGGTAGCTATGATAGACAGAGACATATGCATGAATGAGGAAACCCTTTCGTCAGATCGTAGGAGTATTTATTTCTTTTGATAAAGTAGGTGTGGCAGATTGACTCGTAATTGCTTCTGATAGGTGCAGCGCTTGAAATAATTTTCATGTAATTGCCATGTGTAAGAAAAGCAGCGAGAGTTCAGGCATTTAACGTTTATTTCTTTATGAAGTGAACAATCGTCAGTAAAAGATGGAGTTTTTTTTAACGTTTTACTAAGCAAATGATAAGTGAATTGTTCTCACGATAAAAAAAATGCTACATAAAGGGCTAAAGAGCAAAACAATAGTTTAAAATTTTATCACTTTTCTTTAAAAACTGTTATCTTTATTTAGAAGCATGACTTCATAAATAAAATCATGCTCATTACTTAAATTAAATAAATGTCTGAAAATGTACTAAAAATATTAACAATTTTTACTATTTTTATGCATTTTTATACTACTATAATTCAATCCTTTTTTGTTATAAATTTTGAATTGTTTTTTTTTTCAATATTTTTATCAAAAAGATGCTTATTTATAACTTTTTAATATTCTATCACATACAGAAATAAAATTACAGTTAAAAAAATGAAAAATAAGCAAAAAGTATACAATTATTGATAATAATTGGAAGTATATGGTAAATATAAAAATGAATAATATTAATAAAATTCGCAACATTACTACGCAATAAATAAAACACATAAATTAAGTATAATATAAACTTAAAATTTTTATCAGTATAATAATCTTATCTACTGGTATATCTCGATAACTATTTAGTTCAAGACATTTAAGACGCTTATTAAAATCCTATAGTTTCGATAGTTCACACACTAAATTTTTATGTAGTTTCATTAAATACTAGGAAAGAATATATTTTTATAAAAATACAAACGTACATCATCGAACTTTATGATCATATGTCATCTTACTTTAAAATAATTAATGTAATCATATAACATAGAAATAACGTATATATGACGATAGAAGAGTTGAATAAAATATATTCAAAAAGTGAAAAACGTCGGAAACGCATCAATCACACAAAACTAACATTTTCATAAAATTCACAAATAAAATGAAAAGGTATTGTAATTTTTATAGAGTAGTTTAATAGATAATAAACAATAAACTCAGCCCAAAGGAAAGTGTAATATATATATATATATATATATACAACTTATAAGGCGAGAAAAAGACTAATAATCATTTATCACGGCAAATAATGTATTTTCTACGCAACTTTAATCTACCTATTTTTTCACCTGTTGATTAAATTTATTTACAATGTAAAAAACGTCAAATATATTATTTGATAAATTTGATTATATATATATATATATATATATATATATATATATATATATATATATATATATATATATATATATATATATATATATATATATATATATATATATATAACATAGCATTTGATCTTTTTTAATTCAAAATAATTTAATATAAAATTGTATATAATTTAATTAATAATAATCGTAATGAAAAAACTATAAAAACGAACAATTTTAGAGCATAAAAAATGCCTAATTCACAGTTCCTTAATGTACTTCTAAATTATTGAAATTGCATTGAATTGATCATGTCACTGACTAATGGTAAAATATACGGAATAGTAATTTTTATACGCGTAGAAATTGTAAAAATTCTCTTTTTTTAAATTTGACAGCGAAATATTTAAGAGTAAAGCGATTTGTTGTGAAGTGAACAAAACACTCTTATTAAAATATCCGTAAATGAGTAAATTATAATTTGGTAAAAAATGATAAATGTTTTGTCCCAAGCTATACAATAAACAAATAGATGTTAAGAATATAAAAATATAAAACAAAAAATTTCTCATTTACTCACATATTTGGTTGCAAATTCGAGCAATCTGAATATGGCCAGAAACTTGCAGAAAACAATATTACATTTAAAATCCATGGAAAAAAGTTTTGTATAAAAATAGCAAACATGTTTAACATTCAACAATTAGGACGGCTTTTCAAAGTCAAGAAATTTCATAGTCAAGAAATTTTAAGAAGAAATCATGCAGTTTGCCGCTTTTTTATTTTCAGCAAACCATGTGCTCCATTCAACTCACTTTAGCAATAATAAATTTTTTAATTTAGCACCGAAAATATATATCAGAAAGTACAGAAAAATCATTAATACCGAATTAATTCCATTTATTTAAATTTGTGAAAGTGAAAACTTTAATACAGAATTCATAACAAAATAATGTATTTAAGTTTTTGATGAATTAGAACTGTCACCGTCTCTTCGGTTGCCAAGCAACGACTGACGCTTCGGACTCCATCGTGGAAGGTTACTTTAACTCAAGATCCGCCAAAGCAAGATTAAAGAATCCCGAAGGCTCTTCAAAAGACAAAATGTATGGCGCCAAATCTGGCGAACTGTGGTTTGTAAACACTACTTTTTTACTTTCTCTACTTTATTTCTTTTTATTAGTATGGTATTTCCATACGAATTTGTTGTCAAACTACGTTATTTTTTCAATTATTGATGCATCTCAATATGAAGGTTGCGCTGATTAAAAAGTTTTTTTTATAAAGAAAGAGATGATTTACTGAGGTCATTTCTTTACGGTAAAGTAAATAAAATACCTTATTCTTAAATATTTGAGGAAAAAATTTTGAATGTATTTTATTCTCTTGTGATAATTATTAAGGTGATTTAGTGTAACTTTCGCATGTGAACATTTAAATATACAACAAAACCAAATTAAAAGAAATAAATAACATTGATCTACAGTAAAATACTACTTTGTTTCTCTATTATTGACATATTATTTTAAATATTCTAAATGTTTCGAAATATATGAATAGTTAAAATAAAAATAAAAACAGAAAGCATTTGATTTTTCTTCTAACTAATCATAACTTTCAAAATAATAATTGAAAAAAAATCCTTAAAAAAATTTAAAGCATTTTATTTTTATTGCTTTCATACTTTAGATTTATAAGCAAGCAAAGCACATAGCTACTTTTTTTTAATACAGGGTAATTCTCGCATGCTTTTTAAACTCTTAATTGAAGATGTTTCTGCTTTACTCAAAAATAAATATCCTTGACTTTAAAAGTTGTGATTTTCTCAAATTATTTTTAAAAAATAAAAAATATCAATTTTAATTTTATATTTGTTATTAATCGAAAATTGAAATATTTTTCTACGAAATCACGTAATTTTTAATTTTAATCATTTCCGTACAGGTTTCTAAATTTAGAAAAAAAATGGATTCAATTAAAACTTTTTTTCAGAAATCCACTATTAAATGCTAACAGCGGATTTCTGAAAAATAAGTTTTAATTTTTAATGTTAAATATGTAATGACAATAATACAGTTTCACAAAATAGTGCACCACAAAATTGTTAATTAATTTGTAGAAATCAGGATCATTTTTTTATTTTCTGGAACATGGTTATAAGATATTTTAAAATAAAAAATTCCTTTTAAAACTGGCAAAATATATAATTTTCTTAAAACAAATATTTTTCTGTCATGTGTGTCTGTAAGCGATAAACTATGGTTTTATTATAAATTTTTGAAACCAATACATGCAATTACATCATTCTAAAATGAACGCCTTTCAAACAGTGATATTAATTACAGAATATTTTCTAGTTATTCCATTCACTTTACAAAAGCCTTCCTTATAAAATAATTCAAATTAAAAACCAAAACATCAAATAATTTTTCAAACAGTAAGAGATAATTAAATACCTAATTTCAAAACATGCCACAGAATTTATCTTCAAATTAAGCAAGTACACAGATGTAATTTCCAAATTCTTTTTTAAAAGTATGTTTTTCCTAAATACAAATAATTATGCAATACGATTTCCTTATTAAATATAAATATTTATGGTGTGATTTTTGGAATAAAAAAATTATTTATATATACATTAATAATATTAGTTTTGAAACATGCTTTTTATGGTTTACTTTCACATGTCATTGTCAAAAGTTTTCCCCAACAGATCGTCATCGATCATATATCGCTTTAAAAAGATCTGGTTTTTTTTTTAAAATAAATACTAGCACGTAATAAGTGATTAATTATAAAACAAAATCAATACAACTTTTCGGGAGGAATTTTTAATTGTCTATTCTTACTATGGATTTTCACCAAATTCTAATTTTAATTTACTTTTCATTTAAGTACAAAAAAATAATTAAATTCCGAAGTTTGCTCGATTTACCTTAAAGTCAAGTTAACAGTTACAAATAAATGCTTACAATAGTTAGAAAAAAAGAAAAACCTAACTTTTTTAATTTCAAAGGTCTTTCTATGAATAAAAATGCAACAGAAAGATCTATCATTTGTTTCTGTTCACTCTTTTTCTTAAAAGAGTCAACGTGTCTCGCACTTCAATTTAAAGGTTATTCACTACCATCATAAACACGCAGACCAGTTAAAAGAATCATCATTACGAAGTGTAAGCGCAACAACAAACTTATTTAAATTGAAAGTAGAATTTCAATAATTATCGAACTACAATTAATGACAAAAAAACATTTTAGTATAAATGACGTTTTAAAATTGTGTTTTTGTACTTTGCTCTTTAAAAGTCCATACTAAAAGTTAATATATTTCTTAACTTTTCAGAAAGAATAGTTATGAAGAGGGTTGTTATAGAATATAAACTTACTGGATGCTTAAAAATGCATCAATTTAAAATAAAATCATTTATATTTATTAATGCAGAGAACTTTTTCAGATAAGTCAAACATTTAAAAAACTAACTCTTTTTTTTTTGATTAATGCATTCCTATATATCTTTCTATTTTCAAGAACTTTGCGCTAATGAATATTACTCCTCACGAAAATACTTAAATGTTAATCATTATGTGCATTGTAATATAAGAGTAAATTTAAAATTGAATTCAGTGTCTCCCTAACCTTAAATATTTTTATTCATCGATTTATATTTTTTCCACATTTTCTAAAATTCTTGTAATTACGTTTTTTATGCAGCATTATTTCACTACAGATTTTTTTAAAATACGCCATAGTTGTAACTAGCACCAGAAATATTTGTAGTTAATCAACATTAATATGCATTTTATAAATATGAGGATACGTACCAGCAAAACATCGCCTTTTATTATCATAACGTTCGATTGGGTTGAAAATATTGAAAGATAATGTTGGTTGTTTTTAATGCTAATTTAAATTTAAAAACGATAAGAAAGGAATATATTTGCTGCGTGTGAAGGAAAACAAAAGTGTGCAATATGTTTGTCACTCAACGGTCATTTTTTGCACACAAGGGTTAGTTAGACCGGGACCTAAGGCTTAAAGTGGATTCCGAACCACTATAACATCCATGCCCAAAGTGGGATTTGAACCCACGAACTGTTGAACCGAAGGCAAGAGTGCTAACCATTCGGCTGCCAGCTCGGCTAAAGTGTGCAATAAGCAGATCAAAGAAAATAATTCAACATATATGATGAGTTTTAATTTTTGCTCGACTTCTTTTTTATGGCTGAATAACGATATAAGCACATAAGTATCAAGATGATATTCTATAAAAACTGAATTTTAAATAATATTCTTGTTATTTAATTCACATATAAAAAAACTTGGTACATTTCAGTTTACTAAGTTCAACGATATTATTGGACCTTTTTCAGCTGTAACCATCTTCACTTGTAGAATAATAAATAATCATAAATTGCTCACTTAGACGTTATTCACATAATTATTCAATTTACCTAATATGTCTAAAATTTGAAGATTATGAAGTTTAAAAGATATTCATCATTTCACATAATTCTAAAATTAAATTTCGTCTGATTATTCTGCTCAACATTTGCATAAGATAATGACTGTTTTTTAAGTCTGCAAATGGCATGTAGTTGAAGTTTTCTCCGAAAGTATTCAAATGAGGAGGACATAGTAAATTGGTTTCCAAATCTAACATAAAACTGAAATTTATAAATTGCTCCTTATTAGAAAGTTTTTCATTTATCTTTAATCAAGTTATCAGTGCCTTCATTTGTATATTTTTATTTGATAACATCTTAAACAACCAAATCTCCGCGAACTGGCAATGCTAATGCCCTAGCCATCAGTTCGCAAGACTGTGGGTTTGATTTTCACTTTAGTCTTTGTTGTTTGTGAGAGGGTTTGGAATCCATTTGAAGCTTGAAACCTCAATTGGATCAGAGTTAATATGCAAAAAATGACCATTAAGTACACAAATGAATCACAATCAAGACTTATTCTAAGAATGTCTTTGGTTTGTCATTTCAGGATTTTGGTTTATAAGCAAGACATCCCAAAATTTCATAATAATGCCCTATAATAAAAGGCTTATGCCTTTTGAGGTTCTCCAACCTTTTAATATACTCCACATTTCTGTATACTTAGGGCAACAGGAATATGATAATCCTTGGATCAGTTGCTGCAGGTGAATAGATAACGTTCTGGTATTCAGCTCAACAATTCTTGAGTTTGATTCACAGCTTAAGTGAAAATGTTTGCAGTAGTTCGGAACCCACTGAAAATAATAGCTTTACTTCCACAAACTTAATGATGAATGCCAGTTTTTATAATTTGAATATCAAGGTAATGTATACAAAGGGATTTTATCCGATAATGCTTGAAAGACATAGTTAAAAATTAAAAAAAAAATAGTTTTTTTCAGTTGAGGTCCGTAAAAGTCAAAAACCTTTATTAGATTATAATAAAAATGTTATTATTTGCGAATTTTTGTTGATTCTATTCATTTATGAAGTCGCAGACATGTTGCAAATTTTTAACAAATTTGTTACTTCTTCATTTTAAGTGAGCTATTCTCAACCTATTATTGTATTATTAAGTCTCCATTATTGTATCATTTTCTTCTTAGACACTATTTTCCAAAAGTTAATAATTAAGCTTAAAACTGATGATAATAAAGTATAGAGATAATTTAGATAACATTTGATTATAATATTCACACACTATATCATGTGTAATTTATAAAAGCCCGAACGAGAGCTATATATATAATTTTCCTATTTTGAATCAATAATAGAGTTTAAACTTTTTAAATTTAAACTTAAAAACTGATGATAAAATATTTTGATAAGAAACGTAATCATAACCACCAATAAATTCTGACTGTACCGAGTTGGCTTATGTTCATTGTGCATAACCGTTATTGGAATGAAAGGATCATTAATTATCCCAAGCTGAATGTGAACACGTAGAGTAATTCTAAGACGGTAATGGAATGAGCAAAATTGATAAAAAGATTTAAAAGCCCGATGGAATCTAAGAAACAGAATCTTATATATGTTCATTAAGACTACATTCGAAAATCTATACTAGGAACATATACTTATTGTAAATTACATAAAAGTAAATGTTTATTCTCAAGGTTAGATTAGGTTAGTTTGTATCTAAATAGTCATTTTTTGCACATGAGAGTTAATCAGACAGGGACCTACGATTTAAAGTAGATTCCAAACCAATACAAAATATCCTAGCTGATAGTGGGATATGAATGCAAAAACTGTTAAACCGACAGTTTTCTCTCAAAGAAATATGCACAAGAGTTTGAATACGTAAAGGAGATCATTAACTTTCCTTTACATATGCAATTACGCAGTACAAGGAAAGCATTTACTGCGTAATTGTATCTCAAAATGTGGCAGCACATTGTCAAACAAAGCAAAAAAAAATTTCATGTGTGTATCATTGTTCATTTTAGGGTGCATTTGAAAACACATATGGCTCTATGAGTCTTTCCGTGGAAGAATATAGGAGTCAAAATGTATCTAATCTAATACTAATTATTGTTTTAAAAGTATCTAAGTATTAATAATTTTATTTAATAGCAACAATATAAAATTATAATTTAAATTTATTACTTTAAATGAAAATGACAAAAGCATTTTTTTTTTCATTTTCTATCAAAATGGGAATTGGCAACAGTGGAAAGAGCTAGATGTGAACAAACAAAAGAATGCATTTGTTCTAATACGAAAAAGCTAGTTATAAAATATGTTTAATTTATTGTAAAACATAAATAATTGTAAAGTATCAAATGTAAATATGGTAAATATACATAATTGTACAGTAATAATTGTAAATATTCAGCTTAATAAAATTATTTCACTGTCATATTTATTTTGATGACTACAAGAACGCAATGAAAACTTTATCTCGTCCCATAAATTCAGCAAAATATACTTGTTGCTTAACAAACATATCGATAGTTACTTTTAAATAAAATGGGACTCACTAGTGAACATCACAGTTTTCACTGATTTTCAGTCAAGTGACGACGCCACGTATTATTCTTTTGTATCAAGATGTCCATATAAAAGCATTTCTTTCCTTCCTGTAGCTGCTGCAAAAACAAGCTTTGATTTAAACTTCTTATGAAGTTGCATTTTTATTGCGACTTGTATAAAACAGCTAAATCGATTCTCTGAATATGGGATAGATTTTAATTTATCTTTATTATATCTTTATGAACAATTAAGCTCGAAACTAGCTGCATAAACAATTAACAATATGAACATTTAACAATATGAAAATAGACATTGATTCATCTAACACATTCTACCTATCATAGAAATGCTTTTAAATGGTATATGCTTCTTTCATATCATTTTGCTCGCAAATGTTGTTTTATATTCGTTTTAATACTTTGCTACTTTAGTTCAATATATTATCTATCTATCATTAAAAGTAAGTAATTCCTGGTAAACTGTTTTTACTCTGCTTTTATCTAAAGTGATAGTAAACGCAACTTTTGAAGCCAATTTCTCGATGAAGCGTTTCTTTGTTCCTTACATATCTAAATTTTAGAAATTTTGATTACAATATAGCTGACTTATAAAGAGATTAATATTTTCTTAATTTTAAAATCAATCATCTCCTAGCAATTTAACAAATAGTTTTCAATATAACAAAGATTTCTTTAGAAGATTTTTCAAAAACTTTTTGGATTGCCGAAGTAAAGTGATGAGTTTTTCATCGTTAAACATGTTTGCTCCAGTAATAATGATAAATTTTATAAACCAATTTATTATGGAACAACAGTTCCTTTTGAAGGCAATCTATTTACATAAAGAAAAGTATCTCTCTATGGATGCAAACATCTTAAGCAAATCTGCATTTCTTGGCAAATGTAATCAAATTTACAATTTGAAGTCTTAGAATAACTCTATATTAACAATTGGTGAAGGTAAGTTTAAAAAATAAAACAATTATAAGCAAATTTAGTATTTCAATAATTTTTTCAAAAATCATTTGGAATCATGGAAATATGTGGAGTGAATCACTCATCAGAACTCTACACGCGCAACATGTTCGAATATTAATTCTAAATGTCGCATAGTAAGTTATAATTAATGGTTTGATATTTTCTTAAAGGTGGTATCTTGGAAAATCCTTCTCACCGGGTCAGATCGAAATGACCAAATCTCGACACAGAAAGCTGCAGTTATCGCTGCTTGTAAAGAAATAATGTCTAAAAATATTGCTTTTTATATTTCTACAAATTACAAACTTTCAAAATAAATAAAAATAGGAAGTAATTAAAATATATAACCAGATGTTCGCTATTAGTACTTGTACTAATAATTTATGCGTTAATAATTCTGTTTTAATTTAATGATAACTTAACAGAAACGTAATTTTTGATCTTTTTATGATATACATATATTTTATTGAAAAAAATCTCATTTAATAATTTTGAAACATTTATCAGTTTTCAAACTGTGGATCGTAAAACAACTACAAAATATTATCTCTTAATGTTTCCCAAAATTTTTAATTTTTTGATAAAGTATAAGATGAGAAAAAAACCATAGAACTCGAAATAGATAAAATAAAAATTAAAGTTATGAAATGAAAACAGCTATGTTTATTTAAAGAAAACAGTACATTTACAAATAAAAAGTATAAATGAATTCAGAATTTTATTTGCTCATTATTTAACAGATATAATGTAAATGACTAAGTTTCAAATGCAAAACCTTTAACAACTCTTTTTCTGTTTGCATTTTTTTTCTGTTTACAATATATTTATCTTATTATATGATCATGTAATACTAACATTCGTAAATATTATTGAGAAAAAAAAGGTTGATTATTTAAGTATACTTATTTTTACTAGGTAACAGCGCCATCTATCTGTAAAATATTCAATTGATCAGGAACTTTTCTTAAAACTTAATGTAGAATATGTGTGTGTGCACTCATTAAGGACTTACATATTTACACAATTTTGAATGAGAGTGGATTCTGGTTTGAATAGACCTCGCTAATTCGGATAGATGCTTATAATCCCTATAAATCTAAAAGTATCTTTTACAACTAATAAATTTTCAATTTCTGTCAATATGATGTTTGACATTTTAATATGAATACAATTTTTAGAGAAAGTTCTTTGCAGCAGTATTACAGCAATGAAATTTAAAAAGCTTGTTTTAAATAACAAAAAAATTTTAAATTTTGGATTTAAAATGTTGTTTAACGTATAGTTTACATCTAATTTTGCTTAATCGAAATTTTTGATGATCTCTATGTATCTGATACCATCAAGTATGATTTAGCAAAATTTTCCTGCATTCGCTTTTAAAATGGAATAATTACTTTTTACGGTATCATTGAATTGGTATATTTTGTGTGTTCTGATAATTAAATATTTATTTTTTAATTGTTAAAAAATTATGAACGTAGTACGTTGATAGATTTATAATAGTTCATAGGATTAGTGTCATTAATTTAGCAGAATATTTTTAAAAATATTGAATCCCAGCTAATCAAAATATTCTTTAACATTAAATTATATTTTAACATTTGCTATGATTAAAAAATTTTTGATAATGATTATTCTAGTATATACTATAATGTTTTTATTAAATATCCCAACATTTATTTTATTTCATAAATTACTGAAATATATTCAGGAATCTATTGCAATTTTCTAGAAAACATTTGAAATGTAAATATCACGCTTTATTTAAAAACAGTTTATTTAACTACTTAATGAGCAGTAAAATTGTATTCGGGGAAATAAATGTTTTTAGTAATGTGTAAAAATATCATAAATTAATTACATTTACAAAGTTTTATTAAAATCTCATATTTTTACGAAATTATTTCATTTGGGAAAATAAAAAGACATTAAATCAACAAAGAATTTGAATTAATTTTTGTTTAACCAAATCAGCACCTATAATTTGGAAACAAGATACGAATCCCAATTTCCGTAAGCGTATACAAATCATTTGCTATTTTGCTATTGTGAGCAAACAGATTCTTTATTGCAGGATAGGATGTTCGTTTTTCTTATGTCACAGATCTTCCTATGATAGAGAAAAAGTAATCGAATCGTTACTTGGAATTCACTTAATACCATACTTTTGCTAATGTCCCCACCCACCTGTGCAGCTAGGACGATGAGAAAATTACCCATCATCACGCAACCACTAGATTGAATTCGAACAGTCGGTGAATGTTTGATGGAGCATCATCGAATATCTCTTGGGGCAAGAAACGTGGCTCAGTAAAAAATAAAACGTGAATGAAAGTATTTGATTTGCTTTAGCACCCGTTTAAGGTTATCATTCGGAGAAAACTCGTTATTTTTGAAACATTATCAGGAAATACCGTTTATGGTCTAAAGAACTAACCTCAAGTTTACCATGATACGGACTCTCTATTTGGTTATATATATAAATATGCAGTTAATTGGTTAAAATGGACAAGTAATGGCGCAGTTATATTTTGTTTATATTAGATCTAAAAAACATTATTTTACTTCCTTATCCATTTTACATTGATATGGCTAGCGATACATTCCTTATGAAATGTGACCTTTACCGTTATCTTATTTTCATTACCCTATAAATAATTTTAAATAAAAAAATTTAACTAATTATCGAACTAATAAAGGTATGTTTAATGAAAAAGATTGTATCTATGCGATTAACAGTGCTGTAATTCATTTTCCTTCCTTGGGATAGAAAAAATAAACATTTTATTAAAACATGTTGCTTTTAGTGGTGAATATTTTTTCCAAATTAACTTCTTAACTTATTAATATTCTTCCGAAATTCATAAGTAGTGATAATAATCACATTATAGTAATAAAAATAAATGTCAAGTCAGGTATTGATTAAAACAAAATATTTTGATATGTGATTAGCAATAATGTATTACAGCGCAAATAAATGCTATTAATTTTAGTATTAACTGAGAATGCCAAATCATTAGACCCTAAAATCGTGTTTAGTTTGAAGCTTATGTATTTAAACTATATAGTAAAGAATTACTTTTTATTAAATGTAAGTCAAATATAACACGTTTGTTAAAGTAATTTATTGTAATATTAATAATATAAAATTATTATTTAAAAAAAAGTTTTAAAAAATGCCATTATAAGAGTTTGATGTCAGGAGCAAGTTTAGAAAAAATTTGAATAATATTTATATCTTGCTAATTTACATTTAGTTTGTATTATAATTTCTTATTAGTATGTGCGTGTGAACAAATATATATTATAATACATATCCATAAAGCCAGTTTATGACATAATCTTTTTGTTTATTAAATTGGAAATATTTAACCTTAACTCTAAAAATAATATGTGGAAAGGATTCTAATGTCAAGAAAAAATGGTATAACAAAAGAATAACTGTATTTAAAATGAAATACCTTTTAGTTTTTCTGATGAAATTTTTTTTTGATATTATGATATAAAGAAATTTTATATGCTGAAAGTACATTAAGATTTCTTTCTAAGAAGGAAATGATAATTAAAAACTTTTTGAAAACTTGAATAAAGGGCATATTTTTTTTAATGAATAGACTAACTTGGTGGGTGACTTATAAATGGAACCATAATTACCTTAACTGAGGAGATTTACTTTAAATGGTTTTAGAACGCCATTTAATCATTGGCTAAGCATGATTTAAAAAAATAACTTTCATGATAAAACTGTCAATAAAATTACTTTTACTTATATTAAATGTCACATAGAAAAGATTTTTCTTTCAAGAACAGTAATATTTCAAAAGAATAAATATACTTGAGCTTATAGTTTTGTTTAAATAAAGAGAATTGAAATCTATTTCCATAACAACAAATGAGGATATAAAAATCAAAAATTTGTTCGTAGTTAAAATTACTATAATGAATAAAATTACAAAATGGTCAATACACTTCGTAGTTTTTTGGAGACTAAAACTTCATTCTTGCTTTTATATATTGATAGACAGCTTAAATATATATATATATATATATATATATATATATATGTATGTATATATAAACTTGTATATATTTAAATTAATTCCAAAGCGATTCTTAAGATCATTTTACAATTTTCTTTAATATGTTTGATCTCCCGAGAAATATTTAACATAACACAAGGATTTATCGATTCTTCACCGTTAAAAAGTTAAAAGCGCTATTTACATGGTAAGAGAATAATTTTTCACCTATTCAAGTGTTAGTTATTGTCTTCATTATTTTGCAAGTAGGGATGAGAATTTTAAAACAACTTCACACACACATACAACTTTTCAGTTCTTTCGCGTTCACAGGTATCCAAATAATTTCTTGTTTCATAACTTTTTAGAAGACTGCAGATATATCTGTAGCAGGAGAGGTATTGTTGATAACCTGATTGAAAGAGACCTTGACCTAGGATTAACTCTATTGTCGATCTTTCTCATTAATCCATAGAAAGGCCATCAATTTATGATCGTATACGTGATTCAATTTGTTTTTTTTTCAGTTTTTAAAGGAATTTGAGGAATTCAGTTTTTTTATCTCTTGCATAACCTATTGTTATTTTAAATTATCTGCAGAAAAAGACAATTTATAATATATATATATATATATATATATATATATATATATATATATATATATATATATATATATAATATATATATATATATATATATATATATATATATATATAGGAATTTTATTAAACAATTACAATGTTTTTAAAGCATATATTTTTCAGAATGTACAAAAAAATAATTAAAGCCAAAATTTATCTAAAAGCATGATTCAATATATATTTGAAAAAAAAAATGGATTCCCAGATTTATAACTGAAAAAATATAGTTTTTACAGATATAAATTTCTGTTAAACTTCTTTATATGTAACTATTGAATATTATATTATTTTCTGCATCAACATCAATTAAGAAATAAATAAATATATGAGAAAAATAATCTATGGAATTTTCAATAATCCAATTAGTTTTTAGATACCATTTTAAAATATGCGTTCTTCATAAGGCTTGCATAAATTTCATGCATTGAAAATGAGTTTATTGATGCATTTGAAATAATTTTGAAATGAACAAATTTAATAAATTTTCATTCAAAATTTTTGATCTGTATGATAAATTGTTTTAACATGTTTGTTTTAATATACATATATATATATATATACATACAAACATACATACATACATACATACATACATATATATATATATATATATATATATATATGAGATTGGAAAAAGCAGAGGGAGGCATACACAGAGGAGAGGGAGAAGAAGAACGAGGAGGTGATGGACGAGCAAAGACGCGATGACGTGAATTGATATTTGACTAATTTAGAATTATATTTAAGATGTTACAATGTGCTTTGATATACATTTGTTAAATACAGTACTGGCCATTAAAATTGCTACACCAAGAAGGCGACATGCTACAGACGTGAAATTTATACGAAAGGAAGAAAGTGCTGTGATATGCAAATGATTAGCTTTTCAGCGCATTCAGACAAAGCAGGCGCCAATAGCGACACCTACATTGTGTTTAAATGAGGAAATTGTTCAGCCGGTTCCTCATACACAAATTGCATTTGAATGTTGTTGCCTGGTGAAAAGTTGTTGCGATGCCTCCTGTAAGAAGGAGAAATGCGTACCAGCAGGTTTCTGACTTTGATAAAGGTCGAATTGTAGCGTACCGGGATTGCGATTTATCTTATCGTAATACTGCTGCTCGCGTCGGTCGAGATCCAATGACTGTTAGCAGAATATGGAATCGATTATTTCAGGACGGTAATACGAAATGCCATGCGGGATCTCAACGGCCACCTATCACTAGCAGCCGAGAAGACAGGCATATTATCCGCATGGCCGTAATGGCTCGTGCAACCACGTCACGAACCGTGAGTCAAGAAACGGGGTCGTTTGGAAGACAACATGTGTCTGCACGAATAGTTCGACGACGTTTGCAGAAGCATGGACTCTCAGCTCGGAGACCATGGCTGCGGCTTCCCTTGACGCTGCGTCATAGACAAGAGCGCCTTCAATGGTGTGATCAACGACGAACCTGGGCGCACGAATGGCGAGACGTCAACTTTTCAAATGAATCCAGGTTCTGTGTACAGCATCATGATGGTCGCATCCGTGTTTGGCTGCAACGTGGTGAACGCACACTGACAGCGTGCATTCGTCACCGTCATACAGGCCCATCACCTGGCGTGATGGTATGGGGTGCCATTGGATACACGTCTCGGTCACCTCTTGTTCGCATTGATGGTGCTTTGAAGAGTGCACTTTACATTTCTGATGTGTTACGACGCGTGTCTCTACCCTTTATTCGACCCTTGCGAAACCCTACGTTTCAGCAGGATAATGCCCGATCGCACGTTGCCGTTATTGTACGGACCTTCCTTGATACGAAACATGTTTGGCTGTTGCCCTGGCCAGTATGTTCTCCAGATATTTCACCAATAGAAAACGTCGGGCCAATGGTTGCCGAGTGACTGACTCGTCACCAAACGCCAGTCACTACGGTTGATGAACTGTGGCATCGTGTTGAAGCTGCATGGGCATCTGTACTTGTACATGCAATCCAATCTCTGTTTGACTCAATGCCTAGGTGTATAACTGCTGTTATTAGTGCCAGAGGTGTTTGTTCTGGGTACTGATTTCTCAGGATCTATATCCAGCCAAATGTTTTGAAAATTTAATCACTTGTTATTTCTAGTATAATATATTTGTCCAATAAATATCATTTTGTTATCTGCATTTCTTCCTGGCATAGCAATTTTAATGGCCAGTTGTGCATGTAGATAGCTTTATCTTGTTCTTTGAGCATATAATTAAATAATTTAAACTTAAAATGTGTTAATTCTTGACAATGAAGCCCACAGGACCCACCCCTATCCCCCACATATATATAAGATTTTTTGGAGTATAAAAATGGGCTGTTTATTAACATTCAAAATTTAAATATGTAGTTGGTAGTTTTTAAATTATAATGTGAGCTTCAATTTAACATCCTAATATCTCAGCTGTAAACATGTTGTAAAAAATTAATATAGTTCTTAAACATCAGAGGTAATTATTTTATTCTTCTAAAACGATTTACATATTATTAACTAATTATAAAAAATACATTTTGAAACATAAATAAGAGTCATATACAACATTTAATTAAATTATGTTTCTAGTGGTTAGAGTACCTGACGGTACATAGAGAGGTCCTGGGTTCAAATCCCAGTTCGGGTATGGATGTACTTCCTCTCTCTGTCTATCCTGTCTTTGTTCTTTCTTTGTATATATAGGTTGTGAATGGTTGCCTATACCCTATAAACGGGTACCTATGGCACGTGTGTACTGAGGAAGTGGGACTTCACACCAAAATATGATTCAGTTGAAAATGTGGTGCAGCGCATCACATAGTGCCAGCCTAGCTAGCGCAAAACAACAAGAGTAACAATTAAATTCCATTAATGAAAGCGTTACGTTATATTTTAAACTTTAGAGAACCTAGTTTTTAATAAAGTAAGACATGTGTCATGTATTTGAATTCATCTTCATTAAGTAATTAAAAGAGTTTTAATTTTTAAAATTATTTCATTCAGTGTATTTTAAATATATATTCAAATACTTTAATTTAGTTGGACCAATTACGAAATTTTATCTTTGGAAAAATTTGATTTGTGGTATATCAGCTATTAATTTTTATAAAAATTTAAAATTTCATACATAAATTTTAGGTTTTAATTATTAGATAAGTAAATTTTTATAAACAGAAAAAATATAAAATTAGATCTTTGAGATAAATTTTGTTATTACTAAAGAACTATTTGATAAGCTAAATTTTTATGAAGACATATTCCATACTTTAACCTTAAGAGTTGTGTGGCACAATGGTAATTTTTACTGAATATTTACGAAACTTTTGGATTCATCAACTAATCTTCACTTAGTAACTGCCTATTTAATGCTTACCAATAGTTTTTGAGTCCAATGTATTCACTAAAATTATACTGAAATTTCTGGATATTAGCTTGAAATTATTTTAAAAACTACAAATGTGAAATTGAAAATCAAATTCTCGCTTTCACATCAAATATTCACCTTCGCGCATATGACAATATTTCTTTATAATATTAGTCATGAGATGAGCAATAAAAATATCAGGTCTTCTCATTGATCTGAAAATTATCAACTGTATGAAGAAATACTGTCTTCAAATAACTAACAACTGGTGAGCAATTTCGCTAGAAAGTCAAATTTAAGTAGCACTATTAGGAATATAGAGTATTATATATCAGTATATACAAATAAAGCATCTTAATTCAGTTAAATTAAAGCAAATATCTTTCTAGTCATCCAGTTTGGAATTTTTCTTTCACTTTTAAATCCTGACTACATGAAATTTTTTGCTTAATTTTTGATAGAAAGCTTTTAAGAACAATTTTGTCACTGTTCTTTTTATACTGCATATCTGGAATCATAAATTACCACTTTTTCTCATATCTATTGCAACAAGACAGAGAGCCAAAAAAGGGAAACTTCCCATCCTCCACCCGCTTACGCATATTTTTTTACCATTCAGTGAATAAACGAAGCTAAAACGACCAAGCAAAAAGCGCGTTTTTGCTGACTACTTGGGCTCTTGAATCATTCAGTGTTTTAAGTCCCTTGGCCTTCAAAGGCCATGCCTAAAACAAAAGGGTTTTTGTCTTTGCTTAAACCTCCATCGTCGATAAGTGGCAAATACAAAGACCCGAAAAACATACTCCCACTTCTTAGAGGTACAATAACCGTTCTTTAGATGGCGGTTTTAATTCGTTAGAGAATGCCGTGTTTCATGTAACGACAATCGAGCTAATATTCCATCAAAAAGCTTTTAGATTATTTCCTTTGAGCTAATTAAATAACATAAGGATTATTATAATGGTTTTTAGTCATAAAGAAAAATTCACTTCGCAGTTTTATGCTAGGAAAGGTTCAACTGGTCAAAGTTAAGTGTTAATAACTGCTGATTGAGTTTTACCGCGAAATATCACAAGAATCATTGTTAAGCAGTTACGAATTATTTCAGTTCTAAAGTTTTCTTAACTATTATTACTTTAAGTGTCATCGAACGTTGAATGTGATTCATCTCATAGCAATCAAAAATATTGCAGAAACAACTATTTTCTGTTCTGAAAATCTGACAAAAATAGTTTTCTTGGAGAAATCTTAAGATAGATTTAATTTAAATTAATAAAAAAATATTAGTTTCTATTTATACGAGTCAAAGATAATAATAGCTGTTAAAAATGTTTTTCATTTTAATTGTTGGAACTTTTGCTCTGTTTCAAGTGTTTGATCCTTAATTAGAATGCACATTTTCCCAAGAATTCCAATTAAATTAAAAATATACTTCAAACTGGGGAATGTTAAAAATAATTTCGAATTATTATACAAAATTTCTTGTAATTACAATTTTGAAAATTAAGAGCAAATATAGAAAATCAAATATGTTCGAGACGGGGAACTTTTTTTCTGATCAAAAGTGGGATTTAATATTTCAGGTAGGATTCAATATCGTCATATGAGCTCAAATTGTTTGCTTAGTAGCAGCTAAAAAAATTCAGTCAGCAAAACCTTGAGAAAAAATGCCTTATTTAATGTAGAAATGATATTTGATAAACCTCATTTATAATTATAGGTCAAAAAGGGTCGTTGACAGTATTATTAGCTGGCGTTATAGAAGAGGGAGGCAGTTGTTGAGCAGCATGTTATCTGTTACTCATGGTAGTTACTGTTTCCTTACAAACATAGTACTTAGAGAATGTCACCCCACATTACCTGTCCTTAGGTGTGGCTGAGCACAATAGCATCTAAGCTCACTTTCCTCCCCACCTAAAGCTGGAACAGCTGAAAAGGTGAGGATTTTCAAACATTCCAATCATGCAGTGAATCCAGAACAATTAGAAAAGTGTTCTCTAGGAATGTTAACTAAACGCACCTGCTACTGTCATAATGTATTTTAAAGTGACAGTATTGCGTCAGTAATTTTATGTTTTCAGAGAGAGTTCATGTATCTTTTGCATTTTATTTCTTACAAAAATCTTCGTAAACTTCTCTTGCAAATGAGTAACTACCTATAATAATATCAGTATGAATAATACAATTCCCAGTAATAATTTTTATAGAAAGAACTTTAACTATTTGATCTTACATACGTATTATTTGTTGAAAAGAATTTACATTTACAACTTGCAAAATTTAAGGAAATTCTAGAAATTAATTTTAAAAAATACATAATTTTATTCCCATATAATAAGACAGTCTAAATTTAAATTTTAACAAAGCTACAGTAATCAAGAGACACTCTAAATGTATAAATAAATTAAATTATACGATATATCCAAGCATTTATAAAAAACAAAAACTTTTTGACAGAAAATTTTGGACTTAAATCCAAATTATTTAAAGCACTAAATAAGGCTTCAGTAGTGTGTAATTTCAGCGTACAATTTGGCAGGCGAAGGATGATTAAAATTCGATAAAGTAGCAAAATTTAAATAACAGTTCTTTTAGATAAAAAAAAAAACTTTCAAAATTTATTAAATAATGTCAGATTTTTTTAGATCAATTCCCAATATAAAATAATCTTTCCCAAAGAAATAGATGACAAAAGAATTCACCTTTCCTTAATAAAGATATATTTTCCCCCGTAAAAAATAAACTAAATAAAGAAAGGTAAGTTTTTGAATTCAGTAGTCTAAAAGTTTGGATTCTCCAAAAATAAAGTAGTTTTTCTATGTTCCAGATATCAAACTGAACATGTATTTTCTACGTGATAGCCATAAATCGATTCTCAGGTCAGCGATGCCATATTCACGCTTTACCACTGTCAACAGTATTTTACAAGCTTTGCAATTTCTACTGAGAAATTAATCTCTTCCCAGGTGAGAGGTTACAGCATATATATGGAAGTGAGCACTTTCCTCTCTTCTGTGAAGCCTTCCTCTTTCATCTCAATTAGAGGACTTTATTCGAAGTTTCTAAAGCCTTCGGCATTCAAGCACAATGCAGGAAAATTTTCAAGCATTCTTTACAAATACTTCTCGCTTTAGAAGAGAACCGAAAGATTCTTTTAGAATAATTTTAAGTGCGATAATATTTATTCAAAGTAACGTTGTAATAAATTTCCTTCTGGTTTAATACCAACGCAAAAAAAATTTATAAGAAATATTTTAAGTTCATTATACAAAATTCTAAGAATTAAGATCTCAGGCATGAGAAGATTGAATGTAATTAATCAAAAATGAGAAAACTAATGTGAATTTTTAAACATACGTTTGATTAATGCAGTAATCTAATAGGAATTTTAGAGTATTTTACCATTCAGCTTTTGATTTGATTTATCAGTAATTTTATAAGTTCTTAATAAAATTTCTCTGAAATGCTTCTTAATAAAGCATTTCTTTATTTTGGTAACAATGAACATTTTTTTGATGAAACATTTTTAAGAAAAGATTTACATGTTACAATTTAAGATTGCTCTATTTTGCAAAAAAAAGAAGAAAAAAAATTATGCTTAAATTTTAACAAGTGGGCATAAATTTTTACAATAATTTATCAATTATATATGCACGAAGTAATATATTTGGTATTTGGAGAAATGCTATAAAAATATTGTATTTTTTGGCTGTTTTTTGATAAATCAGATTCTTGCTTTTTTAAGAATAATTTTCATAAGAAAAACAATCCTAATTTTTGCAAACCTTTAAATTTTTTATTGATTCATTTTTTAATTGGCTTACTTATATTTATGTTTAAAAATAACCCTTATATAACATTTTATTTCCATACATCACATAAACCTATTCATGAAATTTGATATTTTTACCTTATTGTTGGTGTAAAAGTTTTGTTTTGACCATAAATGGCCAAAGTTCATTTAACATCTTCTCAATTAACACTGTCATAGATTTCCACGGGAGGAAAAGATATATAGAATATTAAATTTTATTATTTTATTTAATAAAAATGTCTTTAGACACGTCCTAAAATAAGACAAGATATTTGATAAATAAATTTAAAATATGCATTTATAAGAAAAGCTTTATTATAGCTGACTATGCGTTAATAACAGCTTGAGCAACAAAATCTGTCAAGATTTATTAAGATAAAAATATGCAAGCTTTTAAAAACATTCTGTAAATAAACTTCAAGTATAATGTTATAAGAGTAAGAAAATCCATATATCTATCGAAAATATAAGAAAGGAAAGTTAAGGAAATTTTTCGACAGCAAAAATGTATTGACCCACTCTAATTTGTAATGTGATATTTGCCCCTTCCATAAGCAAAAATAACTTGTCGGCTGTCAAAATGAGATTAACACAACTCACGCTATGTAAGATATATAATATCATTATCTTCACCCATATAACGAAGTTGTTTCAATATTGTTCTTGTGATAATGAAGATGCTGTTTCTCTGAGATGTTTCAGAGCATAAAAATCTTGATAAAAGGTTTCACATGACACTTTGTGTTTTGGTTTAAAAAAAAAAAACATAAGATATATCTTAAATATGATTTTTCATACAATAACGAAAGTACACAATAAAAATCGATGAAGGTGAAAAATTTTTTTTCGATACTACGATGTGAATGTGAATGGCCGCAGAGTAAAAAATATGTAATTATTTGTAATGTAAAATCCACAAAAATGCTAAATCTCAAAATAAACGTCTCTACTTTAAGCAATTCTTTAATTTTTTGTAAAATTAAACATGTTTGAAATCATCAGTAGAATAAAGAATTCTTGTCCGATGAAACAGATGTTTGTTATGTTAATTAGTTTTCTTCAGTTCAATGTCATGTAAATTTAATTGCTAGAATAGACTTCGTTAAAAACTAAAAGAACAGGCAGTGTTCCTTTAAACAATTAAAAATATTTATGCACTTTTTAAAAATTTATTTTATGACTGAATAAGTACAAATAAGTTAACCCACTCTGTTTTCATCTATTTTTTTAAATTAAATGCAGAAATGTAAGATGTACTATAACATTATAATATATGACACTTATAAATTAATTATAAATAAAATATTCAAACTTATGCAATATTATAATGATACAAATATAAATAATTAATAAGACAATTATAAATAAACTAATTAAACTTGTAGTATAATTTTTATGTACTTATAGAACAGGGTGAGAGTATATATACTTATTAGCTTATGTTGGTAATCATTGCTGGTCATTAAATAACAGTGACCGGAAAAAATAATTTTGCATATGAAAGGAAAAAGAGGTTGGAATGTGCTAATGATTAGCATTTTTAGCCTGTATGGACAAAGCGGTATGGATAAGCGATATCTGAAGCATTGTATAAAAAAATTTTCTCATTCATAGATCAATTTGTAGGTTTTTCTCAGATATCTTGTTATGCTTCAATTAAAAAGAAATTTTTAAATACAAATAACGGAGTTCAATAGAATTAGGATAGTTGTCTTTCGAGAATATGAATTACCGCTCTGTGATATTATCACTCTCCCGTGTGGGGACTGAGTGTGAAAGAATGGTCCCAAAGCAGCTCGTACATGTTGTAAGAGGAGACTAAAATAGATTTAGAGGTATAGCCGGTTACCCTGACTTTAAGAATTAAATCAGGGATTGAGTCTCCTGGCTGGGGATTGGGCGTAAGGCTAACAACCCTATTCTATATAACTTTTCCGTTACGAAATCCAAAGAAGTAAGTTCAGGACTGCTCTTACGAAACAACTAAGTAGAACACGTTGACGCACCAACTGAAGTACTCTGCAAAAGAATTGATCGGAATAAAAGAAAGATTTGAGGAAGACCTTTCCCACAATTGTCCGTCGTGTAAGATATCTTCGTAAAAGATACCTCTAGAGTCAAACTCCAACCAATGTCATGCAAAAATGGAATCAATAGGTTGTTGAGAGTCAAAATAGGCAGCATGCGAGATCACAACGTCTTCTCATGATAAACAGCCGAGATAGAGTGTGAGGTCGGCATCACAAAATCGTTCAGACAAATTACGAAACATCATTCTGAAAATGGCCTTATTTAAGGCACGTCTAATATTCTCTCGTACAGTGCAACGACGTTTAAAGCAGAACGGTGATAATTACTTCGACTTCCGTTGAGAATGACAAAGGTAATTCTGGTGCACCTGAAGACCAAGCTGGATATCCAAGTTGAGTAATGTCTTTTCAGATGAGTCTCGGATTTGTGAGGAGCATTTTTATGGCTGTATATGTGTTTGGAGGCTGTAAGACAAACATTCGTCACTTGGTTGCATTCAATATAATCAATAGAGTATTGAACCTAATGTAATAGTACAGGCAACCATTGGATACACGAGTTAAGCATTTTTAATTTAAATCAACGGTAACATAAAAGATATTTTTCTGGCATTTTTCAACCAGTCATATTTTGCCCTATTTTAGAGGCCTGAGAAACACCATCTTTCAACAAAATAATGCTAAAATATATATCGCATGTCGTGTTCTGACCTACTTCGATACAAGGGATATTCGTTTGCTGCCCTAGACTACATGGTTTCCAACTCTCTCACCAACTGCAAACAACTGGTCATGGTTTGTTGTGTGACTTGCTTGTCACCCCACGCCAGCTACTACAGTTTACCAGTACCCTTTATATATATATATATATATATATATATATATATATATATATATATATATATATATATATATATATATATATATATATATATATATATATATATATATAGAGGTACTAGTAAACTGTAGTAGCTATGTATATATAATGACCAGAGTCATTATATATATATATTTATATATATATAATGGCTCTGGTAAATCTTACTTTACGGTACTTTCAAACCCATAATTTTGCATGAGTTTTTAATATATACCAATTTTATCTCTTGATAACGAGCATTTAAGCTGAAAATATAGAAATTACACAATGGAAATTACATTTCTCAAATTCAGTGTTAAACAATAATGTTTGTGCACTATTCCAGTGCTTTGATATTTCAATGACTTGAATATTCAATATCTTAATACTTAATTTTTTTTAAAAAAATAAAATGTTTTGTTTTTATAATTTTTAATAACATTAAATTACATAAGTTGATATATTCTAAATTCTTTTATTCACATTTTATGAATAATTTAAGTGTGTTTCAGTTGTTAAATTCTAGCTGGTTTCAAATAATGTTTTGTATTCTTAATAATTCACTAATTAGTTTTAATGTGTCTAATTTGAGTAATTCCAACTGTGCGTTCATTCTTTGGCCTCAGTGACTTAAAATATGAAGAAAAATGAAAGCATGGAGTGTACATTAAAATTATATTTGTAATTTATTATAATGAAACATAATAGGTTCTAACAATTTTGATTTTAAAAATAAAATGTACAAGATAATGAATATATTGAAAGAAAATTTAATGTTTATGGATAAGTGATAATTAAGTAAGAAAATGAGTAAAATATAATAAATCAATTACAACAAAATTTTTCTTGAATAATTTGCAACTCAACGAAACAATTCGCTTAAAAGAGAAACCATAATTATAGTTTGAAATATTCAAAACATCACTTCGCTACAAATCTAATTATTCGCCTATAAAGAAGGGTGACAAAATTTCCAAGCAAACTTATTTATTCTTTATTACTCTTGGAGTCGGAACTTAGTTATACTGCTTGGAAGTCAACAGAGACTTCAGAGGAAAATGGAAATTGCTCTTCATGGTAAAGAATGTTCTATTTATACTTCTGGAAACTACTGACAATTTTCCCTTTTGCCCATTAATTTCAAGTGCAGACAAATTAAGTTTTAGAATACAGTTTAGGAAACTACAGGATATATTTTATCTCTTACCTATTAAATTCTAGTTTCCAGTCAAATCAAAATTTGTAATCATGTTTAGAGTTGGAAAAGCTCCTTTTTACATTAGTACAGTAATTAATTTACTAAACTTTAAGGTATAACAGTTACATACTTTAATTTGTTATATGATTCTTATTTATTTCGTCGTAATATATCATTGTGAGGATAACTATTTTCATAGAAATTTATTAAGAATTTGTAATTTGTTAAATAATAAAGAAAGTGTGTGTATAATATTTTTATAATAATAATATATCTTATTAATATCTTACTATGATAATTCTTTGCCAATATTTCAATCTATTTTGAATTTAAGTATACTACAATTGATGTTTTACAAACCAACGACATTTGTGTTAACAGAGGAAATTTATAATTGCATTCTTTTCGGGTAGTTGAGACTATAAATTGAGCTTGACTGCACATGGCAGTAAACCATGTAGTTCAAAAGAAACTTAAAGACGATAATATTGGATACATTGATAAATATTATAGTTATTAAAAGTGAATACTGCGTAAAATGCTTACTTAGCTAATATTTACAAAGATAAGAGTACGTGCAGTCTGTATTTACAGCATAATAAAGTAAATAAATGATTATTAGCATTTAATACATATTCAAAAGATGTCTATTACCATTTTAAAAGATACTGTAAGCATCACTAAATACGAATAAAAAATTCATTGTTGTTAAAATAAAAACCTGTAAATACATTGAAAACTGATTTTAGTGGAAAGTTTAAGAAATTAAACATATTGGGTACTTCGAAAAGTAATTTCGAAACACATTTCGGGAAAGTAATTTCGTTTTTCGCACCTGAATTACATTTTTGCTGGTAAAAACCAACCATTTTGAGAGTGTGGATTCATGGTACTACCAAAAAGAGAGCAACAGTTTTTGGACTAGAATTGACAATATATACACTACTGGCCATTAAAATTGCTACACCAGGAAGAAATGCAGATAACAAAATGATATTTATTGGACAAATATACTATACTAGAAATAACAAGTGATTAAATTTTCAAAACATTTGGCTGGATAGATCCTGAGAAATCAGTACCCAGAACAACCACCTCTGGCAGTAATAACAGCAGTTATACGCCTGGGCATTGAGTCAAACAGAGATTGGATTGCATGTACAGGTACAGATGCCCATGCAGCTTCAACACGATGCCACAGTTCATCAACCGTAGTGACTGGCATTTGGTGACGAGCCAGTCGCTCGGCAACCGTTGACCAGACGTTTTCTATTGGTGAAAGATCTGGAGAAAGTGCTGGCCAGGGCAACAGCCGAACATGTTCCGTACCAAGGAAGGTCCGTATAATACCGCAACATGCGGTCGGGCATTATCCTGCTGAAACGTAGGGTTTCGCAGGGTTGAATAAAGAGTAAAGCCACGGGTCGTAACCCACCAGAAATGTAACGTGCACTGTTCAAAGCACCGTCAATGCGAACAAGAGATGATCGAGACGTGTATCCAATGGCACCCCATACCATCACGCCAGGTGATAGGCCAGTATGACGGTGACGAATGCACGCTGCCAGTGTGCGTTCACCACGATGCCGCCAAACACGGATGCGACCATCATGATGTTGTACACAGAACCTGGATTCATCTGAAAAGTTGACGTCTCGCCATTCGTGTGCCCAAAATCGTCGTTGATCACACCATTGAAGGCACTCTTGTCTATGACGCAGCGTCAAGGGTAGCCGCAGCCATGGTCTCCGAGATGAGAGTCCATGCTGCTGCAAACGTCGTCGAACTGTTCGTGCAGACACTTGTTGTCTTCCAAACGACCCCGTTTCTTGAATCATGGCTCGTGACGTGGTTGGACGATCCATTACGGCCATGCGGATAATATGCCTGTCTTCTCGGCTGCTAGTGATAGATGGCCGTTGACATCCCGCATGGCGTTCCGTATTACCGTCCTGAACCCATCGATTTCATATTCTGCTAACAGTCATTGGATCTCGACCGACGCGAGCAGCAATACTGCGATAAGATAAATCGCAATCCCGGTACGCTACAATTCGACATTTATCAAAGTCAGAAACGTGCTAGTACGCATTTCTCCTTCTTACACGAGGCATCACAATAACTTTTCACCAGGCAACAACGTTTAAATGCAATTTGTGTATGAGGAACCGGCTGAACAATTTCCTCATTTAAACACAATGTAGGTGTCGCTACTGGCGCCTGCTTTGTCTGAATGCGCTGAAAAGCTAATCATTTGCATATCACCGCACCTTCTTCCTTTCGTATAAATTTCACGTCTGTAGCATGTCGCCTTTTTGGTGTAGCAATTTTAAAGACCAGAAGTGTAATTCAATTGAAATTTCATTCGCTATAAGTTTTTCATTTTTATTAAAAACAAAATAGCCGTCCGAACAACCTAATATAATAATTTCATTTTTATTCAGTTATCTTTACCATTAGGCTTCACTTTTAGTCACTTTACTATTATAACCGGAAATCATATCAGAGTTTTGTGGAATGATTTACGGAATATTCATACATACGTACATCAAAAAATAATTTTTAGATTTATTTATTTTGAAAAAATTTTTTTTAACTATTCTTCAAAATGTAAAATTTGCTTTGACTTTTTCTGCAAAAATTGTGATAGCATCGTGCTTCAAAACAGAGTTTTAGGTTCTATTCCAGTCTGTGTTGATCAAGGGAAGTTCCGCTTTTTTTTCTTTATAATTGTTTAATGGTATTAATTTTCCCGTTTAAATTTTCCTTTTTCTGTAGATAATTACAGATTTTTTTTATGTATGTTATTTTTGGAAAGTATTAAGTGCACTGAATTTTATTATTCTTTTATGCATACACGCAATATCGAGGCAATTCTTTTCCTAAAAATACTCTCCCAAATGCTCCAGTTCATTAAAAACTGGAAATATTAAACATGAAATTAATAAAATATAAAAACTTAGAATTATTTCCTAGATCATAATTAGGGAAGTATTCAATGATATAAATATTTTAAACCTAATACATAATATAGCTTTCGAATATTCTCACTGTGTCCGTAAGAAACAACTTAAACACAATTATTCTACCATAAAATCACAGTTCTGAGAATAAAAATTAACTATGCTTAGAATGAATGCGAAAATGATGCAATTAAATGAGTTTGGAAGCATTATTTTAATTTACGAGTTAGATAAAAAAAAATTCAATTTAAAGCATTCAATTCAGTCGAAATTATTAATTTAAATCTTCTTTATTTAAATACAAAACTTATGCCATTAAAAATATATTCTTAAACCGTCATTTACATATTTTTAGTGAAATTCAATGTTACATTTGATAAAGAAAAACATATTGTATATTTAAAATTATCAGTTTCAGATATTTTAACATCATAAACGAATTTTTGTAATTTTTATTCATTTTTTTTTTGGTTGAACAACATTTTAAGAAAACAAACTTGGAAAAAATATTTTCGTATAGATTGCGAAATTAAAAAAATTTAAAAAAAAATTGATTAATTGAAAAATTTAACGGAAATTTTAATTCAATGAAACTCTTGCTAATCAATATCAGTGATATAAATTGGCTCTATGAAATATTTAGTTACATTCTTCTACTTCAGAGATTACGTATTTACATTCCTGAGAAACTTTGGCGACATGAATGAAAGTTACCCTCACTAAAATTTACGCAATGCTAAGATAAAAATTAAATACAGAAACTATTTATACTTGACTTTAAGCCTGGTAATTTTTCAAGGTGCATGAACTTTGGAAGATTCTCGATTTTACTTTTTGAAAACTTAACAGAACTCTTGCCAGTTTTGACTCTTAAAAATTGAGCTTTAGCCAAAGTAATCTTAGTTACCTTGCTTATTGTATTCCACGTCAGTCATTCTCTTAAATGTTTCCTTTCTTCTATAAAATATTTGTCTCATTCCCAGTAAATTCAACAACAGGTGGAATCATTAATTTAAAATTAAGAGATTTGATTTTCGAAATTGATATTTAATTTTTTACTTATACTTAATAAGTACAAGTACTGGTACTTAATAATAATAATACTTAATAAGTACGCAACTGGAACCTATACTTATTAGTAAATTTTAATTAATACAGTTGGAGCAGCGAGGAGTAAATGCTATATATAGTGAAGATTGACACTGAATTGAAAATACATAAAAAATATTGAATTAAAATTTAATAATGTATATTTTACAGTATTATTTGATAAAAAATGTTTCTTTAAGATTCACAAGGAAAACCGTAAAAAATAGTTTCTGTTCGTTGTAACTACTACATTGTTACTTAGATTTCGATCGCAATACATTTTTTAATTAGTGTATCACCATTGCAAATGTCTTGTTAGGAGAAATAATAACAACATAGGTTTATTAAAATGATATTACTTAGAGAGAAAAAAATGCCCAAACTTTTTGTACTTATTTACTAACATTATAATTACATAACAAGTTAAGACTTCCTTCTAATTGAAATTTAATATTTTTGGAGAAAATAATATTAAGCTATATATATAATTAAGAAAAATTAAATTTTTGTAAAAAGTGATACTCAACTTTAGAACCTCTCATCAATTGCATTTAAAATATGCTTATACATTTAGTTATGAAGCATAAATGTTGGCAGCATGTATCTCGTAGACACATATGTGAAGCATTAAGTTTTTCTGTGCAGTTTGCTGGAGTTTTAGAGCAAATCAAGAATTACAGAAGCATTTTGATAACAATTGTTTTATACATATCAAATTTCAATATTATTTAGACATACAATTTAATATTTTATGCATTTCCCATTAATTTTAGCGTCAAATATTTGGGCTTATTCTTTATGAACATGGAACTTAGTGATCAATCGAAGCAATGAGAAATTCTTCTTCTCAATTCATTCTACCAAATATTTGTAAAACTTATATATTTCTTGGCAAGTAAAATCTTAATATTCCTGTGATGTAGTATTTTAAATTGCCCACTAAAAGTTCTTAAATAATTATAGACAAAGCAACTGTTAGGATATTTTGTCAACTTAAAAACTGAAGTTTAAATTTTTTATGGGAGAAAAATTTAAATTTTCATAAAATATTTTTGATGTCATGAAAAGAAGGGCTAAATTATCTGTTGTTGCATCTGATAAAATGTTAAGTCGATTTTAATTTTCCTTAAATTAATATAAGGTACTCCAGTACTTTTTAACAGACAAATATTTTACTTTATATAATATATTAAATAAGTTATCCATGCAAATTTCTCTCAAGAATATACATAATTTGCACTTAAATACTAATTTTCTTATTTTAAGAACATACAGATGAACATTGAAGTGCGTCATATAATGTTTTTCGAAATTTCCTTTATTACCAATGCTTTATGCTGAAAAAGAATGTGATTCTTAAAATGCAGTTCGTAAAAAATTTGATTTATGAAATACAAACATTTATATGAAAACGTTTTATTAAAACCATTCTATATGGATGATCCGAAACTACAAAAGTGAAACTCAACCTTTTTCTTAATAATATGATAAATAAGGAAGAAAGTAATGGGTGAAAATTGGTAAGGAGAAATCCAATCCCCTCTTTAATTTTGGTCTAAACATGTATTCCTTGATGTGTCCCCATTTTGCCCTGTCAGTGCCCATGATAAGTTCAAACCTTGCCCTCTTATGTGATACTTATTTTTAACAAGCAGAGACAGTCACTTGTTAAGGATATTTACTGTGTTTTTGAAAATATAAGAAGTACTCGCAGATGAGAAGTTTCTTTTGAGCATTACTCATGTCAAATCATGTTGTTAAAAAATAATTTCCTTTTTCATTAAAGCAGATATATTTTTTACATAAAAACTTGTGGCATTTCTCTCATATATATCATCTACAATAATTTAAAATGAAGCCAATTTTCTACAGTTTATATCTAAATGGATGATAAAGTCTGGTATAGCTGAATGTGTAAAACTTTAGGATACCAGGTTATTTATATTGAGTTATAAAAGTTTTGAAACTTTTATTCTAGAAAAGCATTTTTATTTTTCTCTCAAGAAAAGATATTGCTGACAAAAAAGTAAAAAAAAAAAAAAAAAAAAAAAAAATTGAAAAGGTGGAATTAGCTGGGATCGTGGGTTTATTACTGTATAGCAAAAACCTCATATTCGTATCACTTCTTTCAATCTAAAGTTTTTTCGACATTTTCTCATGTCCATATCTATATCATGAACCGTAACTCTACCCCTCTCTTCTCACAATGTGGGGAAAGATCTTTTATCTATAAAGGAATCTGATAAAGGGTAAAAAGAAATTGCGAAAAAAGATCTGTGATGCCTTAGATTTGTTGCCCCTACTCTATGCAAGTTCATGTATTATCTGAAATATATATATATATATATATATATATATATATATATATATATATATATATATATATATCTATATATATATGAGTATATCGCAAATTATTCTTGGGAATTTAAAAAAGCATAATTTTGGTAGAATACCCATAAAACTTCAAAATTCAAAATCCGTAATGATACATTTTTAATAATTAAAACACATGTTATAATATTTTAAATATATATATGCAGTAGCATTAAATTTTTGTTAACTTTTACTGCAAATTATTTATTTCTTTTTCAAAGGAGCAAAGTTAGAACACTTTGTTTTATCCTTTCATAAATATGGTTAATTATTAGGAACAAGGAATGTTATTAGGAACTCTGAATTATAATTTAATTTCTTTAGCTAGGCACTTTTAAAAGTTATCAAACTATTATGATGAGTAAAAATACAAGAGGGGGGGGGTAAAATATTCCTTAAAACTCAGATATTTTTTTAAGTGAGTGCAAAACTAAAGCATTATCAATTTTTAATTATAGTAGATCGTATAAGCACAAGTCAAATTCTAATTATTTAAAAGTTGACAGTAAATTACATCTTCATGCTGTTGTTATTTAAATTTTAAATATAAGGCTGACACTTATAAATAAATGTATTTTTTCACAAATAAAAATTTATGTACATGTAAATATACTAATCAGGCGAAGCTCATGCTAAAATATTTTATGGATCAAAAATTTTCCTATTTATAATCTTTTTCATTTATTATATGAAACAAAAACAAAGCATTTATTTTTTTGAAACGTAGAAATTTCTTATTTTAAAATAAGAAATGTAAATTATTTTTATATTGCATGAAATGTGTATTAATACGATCCACTTTTATGGCATAAGTTATTTTTTAAGATTAATATTTTTTTCTACAAAATAATTACTGTTAAGAATTGATTGTATTTTTTAACACAACTTAATATTAAATAAGTACATAAAACAAATTAAGATTTAAGTTCAATTGCAATACTTAAAATTTATTAAATTGGATGCATTTATTTAAATATAATGTACTGGACAGAAATACGAGAATTTTTATACCTATAAAACCAAGATTTTTAAAGGATTAGTACGATTATATAATTAATTAACTAAGTAATTTTCCAGCGTATCGGCGAATACTCCTTAGATATATAAAATTGAAATTTTATATATCTGACTATATCTGAATTTTATGTATCTGACTATATATCTGAAGATGTATATTATGACTCGCCGAATTTGTTTAACATACATCAAAAACTGCCACATTTTTGATTTTTTTTAAACAATGTATTTTTTTCCGATATTTTATTTTAGTTATTCTTTATTAATAATATTTCTTTATCATAAACTCTTCTTACAAAAAAATACACGAAAAGAAAATTAATTTCAGTTAGTAATTAGTGCTGCCATCTATAAGCAAACTTACAAGACAATATTTAAAATATAAAATTAAAGTAATCGAAATTGATTAGGGGAATGAAAATATATTTTAATATATCCATTTACTCAATCTTTATTATATAGGTAGAGAAAATTTATGTGTTTCAATCACATCATTAATTAACGTAATTCCCATTTCCTCGGTGAAAAGTGAAGCTAGTTAATTTAATAAAATTATTTTTTGTAATTGCTTATAATATTCCTCTTAAGTGTTGCATATACAGTTTAAGATTATTAGAACGTCAATTTAAAATCTTTAAATTAAATGCAACTTCAAAATATGTATTCGAAAAAAAAATATAATAGGGATTATACATAAACATACTTTAAAACTTTGCAAAATAAAGCATCAGTGAGCTTGAAATTGCTTATTACAGATTCTCATTCCTAACAACCAGATGAAGTTGAATATTCTTAAATTTATTAACTGAATAACTACAGAAATTAAATACTTATTTTTTGATAGAAATTTTAGAATTTAAGGGAAATTTTAGGGTTTAAGTGATATTTCTGAAAGGAATTATATTTTAAAAATATTTCTGTAATTATCCAAGTTAATTTTGCTTTATTCATGTTCTCTTAAAAGCAAATTACAGTAGAATGACATTCAAACGCGCTCACATTATATCCTAAAATTTAAAAAATTTTAAAATCTAAATTGTTATTTTGTACGGTAAACGAGCGGTAAATAGTAACTAAAAATGTTTAATTAAAACGACAAAAATTATTATTTTTATTTAATTTAACTTTTTAAGAAATGTTTAAACTGTTATCATTTTCTACTTGAAGAAACAAATCATAAATCATTATTTTTTATACGTTTTTCAACAATATTAGATAAAAAATGTCTATATTCTAGAATAAGGATGTAAAAAAGCATAAAAGTAATTATTCTGTTTAGTCCTTTGAAAATAGTATTTAAACCTGGGGGATGATTTTGCTAATATTTAAATATTTTTTGCAAGATAGAAAATGAGATATGTAAGTACTATAACAATTTATGATACTTTATATTTAAAAAATTTCCTAATACTTCTAATAATACAAGAAGTATAAGGATTGAGAAAATTTTGAAATTCAAAAGATTCATTGAATTTTTAGCAACTTTCAAAATTCATTCCATTTCTAGCATTTCAAATTTTTAAGAAAAATTTCAAATTTCTGAAGCATTTTTGCAGCATTTCATTAGAATGTATAATTTTATTTTAGTCATTGTTTAAATTATTTAAAAATTATTACTAATTATTACTCTGTTGGAATGTTTAATGATCGCTACAACGTTTCAAAATTATCTATATTACTATGAAGCCTATGTAGCACACAATTTAATCATATTCATAACATTACAAAGACATTGATCAATCTAAAATTTAGCATAGAAAAAAGAAAAATAATTCAAACTAATTCATTAAAAGTTTTGCAATTTTAACTTTAATAATAGAACAATTAAGTTAATTGACAGATTCCATTTGTCATCAAATTAATCAATTAAGGACTCTCTTAATTTCGTTGATTATTCTATTCTTATATTTAATTATAAAACCTTTTCACACAGCATTTTTAATTAAATAAGTGAATAAGTTCCTTAAAATAAGTTTGATAATAGTAAAAAATATCTGTTCTAGAAAAAAAATCAGTCAACTTTTTAATTTAAGTGTTGAACTGAGAGCAATATTTTCGTGAATACAATATACAATAAATTTTTCTTCCGGACATTGAAATGTTTTTAAAAATTTTATATATTACTTCAAATATACATGTGAAATTGTAGTTTTTTAAATCAATTTTTAGAAATTAACTTGTCATTAATTAAACTTTATTACTTTCTAAAGTTTACATTTTATGAATCAACATCAGGCTGATATACAATTTTAAGAATATTGCTTACTTTGGAACATGAAAGTAATGGCCGTTCTGTATGAATATAATGTATAAAATTAAGTGCATAATTTAAATCCATTAAATAATTCGGTCCTTTTTATTTTGTTTTTCTCCTCATAAAAATGACAATATTATCATAATCTTATAAGTATTAACTGTTAAAACAAACAGTTAATATTTAATGTATGTTAAGCAAACAATTAAAACAAGGTTCCATTTTTTTAAAGAATTTTCTAAAACTTTTGATAATAAATGAAAATTTCTTATAAATCATTATTATTTAAATTAGTGCATGAATATTTTTAAAAATATATCAGATTCTTTTAGTTTCTCTGTAATTTTAAATATTTTACAAAAAACTCTGCCAGATAATGTGTTTCTCCTGGTTATTATTGTTCTTTATGGTAAAAGTTATAAAAAAATATGAGACAAAATATTAAAATATGAATAAAAGTAAACTAAAGCTCAAATTTTATTATTTTTATTATTATTAGTTAATTTAATAAACGCATTCTTTACAAAATATATAATAATTTTTCACTTAAAAACAAATATAAATAAGTAAAAATTTTCGCAGAACATTTTTAGTTATAGAAGGCCTTACACAATCATACTTCAAAGAACTCATGCATTTAATTTACTGAATTTGCCAAATTTTTTGCAATTTAAATTTTGTTTAATGATTTTGTATCAGATTTCATAACATTGACAGTAAAAGTCAGTCTCAAATTTATAAAGCAAATATTTAAGATTATATAAATATTTTCAGAATAGAATGCAAATAATAGAATATATTATTTGCATTCTATTCTGAGTGCAAATAATATATTCTATTATTTGCATTATAGAATTAGAATTAGAATGCACAGTTTCTAATTCTAATTCTATAATGCAAGAATTAGGAATATAGAATAGAATTAGAATATATTCTATATTCCTAATTCTATATAGAATTAGGAATATATATAGAATTATATATAGAATATATATCTAATTCTTTATAGAATTAGAATGCACAGTAATATTTCGAACAAAACTTCAATAATAATGTATTGTAATGAATAGTTACATAAATATTTATTAAATTAATTAGATTATCATTTAAATTTGTTTTTATGATGAAACATTTTATGTAAATAAATGGAGTTATTATTAGTTTAGAACGTAAAATCTTAAATTTCCCTTTTGTTTTCGATTTTTTATTGATTTTTTGCATCTTGAATATTCATGAAGCCTTCTACAATAATTAAAGAAAGGGCATTAACATAATATAAACGAAATATTCACCATGCAGAATAATGAATATTTATTTGGAATGAATAATAATCAGGAATAATTTAAATAAACTTGATTTTCACTTGTTTTTATTATTTATCATAAGGAAGAAAAGCGATAAAATATTTTATGCGCAAATATTTTGCCTCGCTTGTATATTTTCTGTCAGAGAAATTTTATAAAGTTGTTTCCAATTTGCAGCTTTTTTTCGGTATTTTTTATAGGTAATTATATTAAAATAAATAAAAATCAGCGCTTAGTTTTTTAGCTACGTTTTATAGTTACAATTATCGAATTTGTAGGCTGTCCTCTAAAAATACATATGTTTATACTCAAAAATAAAATATCGTGTATTATATTTAAATCTTCGCTCACAATTTAACGAAATTGTTAATACGTAAAACAATTTATGTCAAATAAAATTATTTTTTCTGTAAAATACTTGTCATTTATGTTCAGATCACTCTATGTTAAATATTTCAAATAAAATTTTATTTGCCTTTATTTAAGAAGTGTAATATCTTAATTTAATCGGTTTCAACATAAAAGAGATGTAGATGATATTCTCCTGTTATATTTATGTGATTTCGCGTTATATATTTTAGAATTATATTTTGGTGAGTCAAAAAAGAAAATTTATCACTCCATATACAACTTTCATCAAGAATCCTTTGTTTTATATAACATTTTACAAAAAAACTTATATATTTAAAAAATAATTCTTATTAAAAATGATATCATTTTTCGTAATAAGTTCTATCTTTGTTAAGTATTATGAATCCAATATAGTGTGAGGTTATGTATGGCTTTGTTCTACTCTCTCTACTACAGAGGTTATATATAGTTTTATCCTACATTTTACTGCAGTGATTACACACACACATAGTTTTACTCTACCTTCTGCTACAGGGGTTATATATAGTTCTATTCTACCCTCTACTACAGTGATTATACATAGTTTTATTCTACATTCTGTACAAGGGTTATATATAATTTTATTCTATATACCCTATACAAAACAAAATATAATAGTTGATTAATGCCATACTTAATCCTGTTTTGTTGAAATATCCAATGTTTTTTTATAAGGCTTATTTCAGACAGTAGGGAATCACACAGCTTACAACACTAACGAGAAATGAGCAAGAAAATACCATAAACATATCTTTGTGAAAATTACATAAATGAATAATAACAATTTCTTTATCATTAAAAAAAGCTATCAGATCAATCATTTCTTCATTGGAGAATCTTGCAGTTAAAAATAAATTTGAATAAGGACGAGGATTGAATAAGAACTGATATGTTATTCTTCTGAACTTGTGTGGAAATTTGATTAGTTATGTATTTTAACAGAGTTTTCTTAATAACTTTTATAGTTATTTACTATTCTTTTAGAACACTAATAAATCATTACCGAAAGTAGTGTGGTAGTAAGCTATTTAATGAAACTCATAACAGTACCTCTACCATCAATATAATGTGTAATCTTGAATATTTCGAATATTGTGCAGGGATATAAGAAAAGTCGATGCATTATTACTTAATATTATAAAAAAGACATTTTAAACGTCTTTTTTATTGATACAAAAAAGATATACAAAAATGATATTGATACAAAAAAGTTTATGAAATATTTTTTGATTGGTAGTAATTTTCATATAAATAGAATTATTATTTTATGTGAGAGAAATAGAGGTTACTTTGAAAGATCAACAGGAATTTCATAGACTGATCAATATGTGATCTCATCAGGAGAAAAAAAGTTCTTATAGCATACAGTGACTTGTGTGCGATGGCACTTACATTCTTTTCAACATCCAACACATTTAAGAAACTTATACCTTAATCTTGTCTTTTTAAGATATGTTTCTTTAAAAAATGTCATGTAAACCTCTATGTAATGTGCGAATATTTAACGGACATCTATCACTTATGAGAACCTCAGCCCATGACTTTGATATTAACTCTTAACTCAGATTTTTCAAAACCATTTGGGTGACTATCGAATTCAAAGCTATTTGGAAGAATGTGCATTGGTTTCTCAGTATTACACTAACTATTAATTTATGATATTATTTTTTTCTGTGTTACTCTGCATTGGTGTATAATTTCAATTTATTTTCAGTTATTTTTACCTGTTAATTATTAAATACCTGTTACAAAGCTTTGTGAACATAATAGTGTTATCACCCAATATATATATATATATATATATATATATATATATATATATATATATATATATATATATATATATATATATATATATATATATATATTAAATGCGCTGTTGTGAAACGAAATTCCCAAATCAGAAAGTAGTTGTGAGAATTAAATAAAATAGTTAATTGCATGAATTAGGTAATAAAATATAGAGAAAAACAGTAGATTATTTTTGAAAAATTCATAAATTAAATGGTGTTTTAGGACTTTATTACCTCAAATTTAACAAAATAATGGAATTATTTTGTTAAATGATAGAATCATGGAAATGATATCAATGATGAAAGGATTAGTTGCAATAGTGAAGTCCTGAGATATTTTTTACCAAACGGCTAGGAGGAAGTAGTCTTTGTATCTTTACTTAATGTAAGAAAATAATTTTTTAAAATTTATCTAAGCATTAATGGCTACCTTCTTATTCTTTTTTTTTTCTTTTTATTTTATTAATCCTTCATAATTAGAAAACAATTACAACTTATTACATCGTGCAATCCTATATTTAAAATTATGAGACTTTGTTGAAGTACTTTTAACTAATTTCTTATAAATAATAATAAATTTTTATATCACATTTTATTTTTTATGTTCCAGCACATTATGCAGATGTATACATAACATACCTGCGTATATATATATATATATATATATAAATATATATATATATATATATAAATATATATATTCCTTTTTATATTTTTTGTATGTTAAGTATTTGTTATTTTTGTTTTTACTTATAGTTTCAATAGTAAATTTTTGTCATAGGAAACTATAGACTTTCTTTTATTTTAATTTAAATGAAATACATTTTTTAAAATTTCGTATCAGCTGCGGAATTTTATTCCGTTTTCTGTAGGTAGTATCTTAATCTATCAATCCTTTTTACTCTATTATTGTATATTTTACCTTTTTAAATTTAATTTACTATTCTTACTTTTTATTCAATTTGTTCTTATTTTATTTTTTACTTTACATTAACTGCAATTTAAGTTATTATAGTTAACTTCAATTTACACATGCTTTATTTACACAACTTCTAAGTAGGCTTATTGTTTATATTTCAGTTTTATGATTTTATTTCATTAGAACCGGCACGAATTTTTTCCTTGTTATCTCTTTATTCTTATATTTACTTTCTGGGCTTTGGGGAAGATTATTTTAATTCATTTATCACACATCTTTTCAATTGATTTATAATTGTTCTAGGGCATTATACCTTTTTTTTTCTAAAAATAGTGGTAGCTATGTTATTAACTATTATTTTGTGGACATTTCAATTTTATATTTTTATTTTATATATTTTATAAACTGTCCCACTCCTGTTTTCTCATTATTAAAATATGATTTAGGATAAAAATGTTGGGAACAGAATATTTGAATTTTACTTAATTTTTTTAATGAAGGTTTCAAAAAGTTTTATTTTTTTGTTTCCTGTTTCTTTGCTGTAAAGGGACACGTTTTTGTTCACTTTAATTTTTACGCCACTTTTAGTTTTTTACTACTAATCCTTGTTATTTTTGATTATTTTTATCATTTGTAACTTTAAATAGTCTCAAGTTATTTTATTATTATTATTATAATATATTATTATTATTATTATACATACTAACACGTATTACAAATTTATTGAAGAACTATTTAGTCTTTAATTCTTTCACGTTATATACAAATTTACATATTCAGTTCCTTTTGATTTTTTTAAATTTAAATTTTTTATAAATGTATGTCAGAGTCTTAATGAACTATTAACAATAACAATTATTATAATAGTGGCAGTTTATATGGAAACGTGAATTGATTTTTTAACTTAAGAATAAATATATTGATAAATATATTTAAATTAACAGTAAGCAATATCAATATATTTTACAAAATTAATTAAAAATAATAATTTAGTGATTATATTAAAAAAAAAAGTGATTACAACAAAATGTTGCAATTTTCTAATCATAAAGTACACTATATCCAATATTATAATGATGCGTAGTGAGATTGCAACAACAGTATTTTATTACATACAAGACTAGTACTTTGTAATTTTGTAATCACCTTATAGGAATATCGGTAATAACTCCTATATGAGAATTTTATTTTAATGGTAAAAACACACAGTTGCTTATGTGCAATTTGTTTTACGCAAAAGGTATAAAGTATGAAAAAATATTTTATTGAATGTAAATATGAAATATACCGATTGTTCAAAATACCGAGGAACAACTATTACAATTAAATTCAAAATAATTAAATTTTATTAAAAAGATCGGCAGGATAATAATTTATAGCGTTAGATATAAAACTATAGTATATGAATTATATCATTATAGAGTGTTACAATTTGTCAAATGAACAAAGTATACAGACATAATATTAGATAGAAATTAATAAGGCTAAAAGAAAAGAGACTAGCTTAAATCACTTATCTGAATATACATCATATTAGAAAACAGAAAATGAAATTGATTTAAAATGTCTATTTCTTTTCAGATTTACTTCAGAATAAAAAAACAATTTGTTATTCAGAGACTTAATTTTGTTATAATTTGTAATAATTTAAGAAAAAAATTAATTGTAACTTTATATTAAAGCTCCTAAAGAATGATAGTTCTTTAAAGGTAACATTAGTATAAAACATTTTATAAAAATATATAATATCAAAAAGATAAATTTAATGGAATGAACACACTGAATTATAACTATATGAATTCAAAACAATATATTAGACATGCATAGTTATTTAAACTCTTTAATGGAAAAGAGAGGTACATAATTAATATCTAAAATATAGAAAGTTCACCATACTTAATAACTTTTTTCTCAAAATAGCATTAATTGTCAATGTTCAGTATTTATGTCTAATATTACAATCGGTTGTCGTGAAAAATCTGATTGGGAAAACATGATTTTGTAGCACTCTAAATCAACGAGTCTTGGACAGACAAGAAAAAGGCAGCCGGAAACGTATCGATTTGATACGTGAAAGTTATTGAAAACTATTGATTTGAAAGAAAGTGGAAGTCTTCAGAACGTGAACCTAGATAAAATTTCAAACATAACAATAAAGAAAATAAATTATTCCGCAATTAAGAAGTACTGACCTATAAAACGCGTCTCTTTTTGTATATACATTTTTGAAGGATAAGTCTTTATTACTATTCATTATTATGAATCTATAGAATTTTAAATTAATATGAATATTAAGCAAAATACTTTTGCAAATACTCAATCCATCTGGGAAATAAATTTTTTTTAATCTTCATCGTCAAAACTCAGACTCTCAACTTCAGACCTAAATTAGAGTCATTTGAAACTTCTTCTAAATCAGCATCTAAGTCTTCATACGACAAATTACCTTCTGTAATATCCACTGGATTATTAATGTCCTATTTATTAAATGACTTAACCCTGTTTATTTTTCATATTTGTCTTTAAGGGTATGTTAACTGCGAGCGGCTTTTTTTTAGATCCTCTTCCTGATTCTACAAAGTTCTTGTCATGTTCTCAGTTTGAGGTGGCCAAAAATGACTTAATGTAGTATGTTGTCTCGTTCTTTAGCATACGTAGTGACAAGTAGCTTCTATGCTATGTTATAGCAATACCAACATTGTTTTTAAGCCGTAACTTCTCAACAAATATAAGAAAATCTAATAGTAGAGTTTTCACATACTTAAAACACGTTAACGAAAATTGAAAATTTTAGCGATCACTGCTTAAAGGAAGCAAAGTCAGAAAGAAATTTTAAGTGTCTATTCACTGATTTCTACGTAACGGTAATATTTGCACAATCTCAGCAAGGAAAAAAGAAAAAAATCGCAAAGCTCCAAATGGAGGAAATTTCCAGAAATGAATGTAATAGAAAACAGAGTATTGACGCATTAGACTCACCTGGTTTTTCAGACCTATTTTCAAAGAAATTTATTCAAATTTGTGTTTGGTTGGTTGGTTCGGTTTAATGGCGCAAGGTCCAAATAAGGACAAGCTGCGCCAAAATATGTGTTTGGATTTGAAGCTCGGTACCAGCTATTAATGGAAAAAAATAATCTGAATCTAAAGAATGTGGCTATTTTTCTCTGTTTAGATTACACAAAAAATCCTTTATTGTTTTGTTTAATGACAGGGAATGGAAAGTGGATTTTATATGATAATGTTCATCCAAAAAGAAAATTGGAATCAAAAAATAAATTGTTTATGAATTGTATCGTTTATTAAAAATTTTTTATGATTTGAAATTTGATTGTTTTAAGACTATCAGTAGATAGAGCATGAACTCATGGAATCATATATTAGATATCCAAGTATCAAAGTATGAGGATTATTGAATCGCTATGTGTTTCTATTAAAGATACATTGCATAATTGTTTGACATCTTTTAATATAATGGAAAAATTTAATTTCTTTATATAATGATTAATTTTTTTTAATATATTGCAATAAAAATATAAATTTCACAATTAAATTTAAAAACTAGCACAGATTAATAATTAAAAATAGCACACAATAGCAAACGTTTTTACTTTTATTTCCTTTGCTTTTAAATCAAGCTAATTTAATGTAATTAGAGAGATACGCAAAAAGTGTGTGTGCGTGCAATACATAGCAAACAAAAATATTTAACACATGGTTAAAAACAATTCATTCAAACTTATTGATTAAATATTAATTTTAATTTAAAAGAAATGGGAGAAATCTGTGCTATTTTTTTAAATTTTAAATCATTTACGTATCATGCAACATTAATCATGTTACCTTGGTTTTAAAATTAAAGGAAAACAAAATTTTAATATAATCTAAATTAATTAAACAACTATTAGGGTATTAATTGTTAAAAACTGCATAAAAAGTGCAATTATAAAAAAAACAGTCAAAAATAATTCTTAATGTATTTAAAATCCCTAGGAATTTTATTTTCTCATTCATAATTTTAAGTAACAACTTGCACATTTTCAACAGAATAAGAAAAATAGAAAATTCAAAATTAAAACTCTTTTACAATGGTAGAGAAAAGAGAAAATCCTTGAAAGCACTGTTTCTTCCATTAAATTTAAACAAGACATTCTTCCCTATCTCACAGATTTCGTTCTTTTAATGATTTTTATCCATTACTTCAATGTGTGGGCGTAATGAAAGTGAAAATAAGTTTAGAAAATATTTAAATCTTAAAATTCTGTTACATCTGTTTTAAATTTCGATAAATCAAGAAATGCGCAAATAGTTTTGTAATTTCTTTTGTTCTGTAGGTGCAGCAAATAAAGATTTTAAATAAAAGAAAAAAGTTCCTCTAACTTGTGTGAAGGCAATCCCTTTATTCAAAATAACTATTTCTTTTGTGATATTTATAGTTTTAGTTTAAAAATATATTTTAATTATACAAATAAAATGCTCTTCTGATTAACAGTGCAAGAATAAATATTAATTTAGTTTTATTTCTATAAATAAAAATGCAGTTTTTTATGTTATAATGGCATCTAATAATACATCCATTCAAATAGTAAATATATTAGTTTTAGACTATAATGTTTTAATGCTTATTTGATAACTGCTAATGCTTTTACATTTTTTCGACTGTTACTTTTGTGTTTAGTTATAATCATGAAAAATTTTTGAAATTTTAATAAAATATTTTATACGTAATCAATTTTGTGCATAATCATATAGTACATATTAAATTATATAATTATATTACATTCTTAAGTAACTATATTAAGTTTGTAAAATTCTTTCCGTCAAATTTGATTTCAGATAATTCTTAATTTAAAGCTTTTCAAATTTTTATGTAACTCATTTTGAGGCTATAACTGAATTACATTTCTGTTTAAGTTGAGCTAAATTACTATTATTAAATTATTGTAATTGTTACACGCTCATTACTTTATACTATCAAAATGAATGCGAAAAGTATAAGACTTTAATATTTCAGTTTGAAATCTTCCTATTGTTTAATTAATTACTAAGCACTGTATACATTTAATTTAATAAAAATCAAATAAATTATTTTCTCAAGCTACTTAAAATCTCTAAGTCCCTTTATGTTTCTCTGATATGAAATTCAATGCTTCATTCGGTAATTAAATTTAATGTCTAGAAAAATGTGTTTAAGGCTTTAGATTTAAGTATAATAATATTTTTATAACTAAAATTATAATCTCTTGTAGTTTTTATTACTTTGCCATCATTATTTCCGAAGGAATCTAGAATCAGTTTTGTTTAATAAATATGCTTAACTGACAGATATAAATTAAAAAAGTAATACAGAAAATAATGCTGCATAGAGAGAGAGAGTAGCTGAAATTTTAATTATTACCAGAAGAAAGGAAATGATTGCCTATATTTTATTGTTTTTTGATCTCATGGCGGATCTCTTAAATTAATTTCCTTTATATTTTAACAACAGTAATTATATTATAATATTTCATTTTTCTTTAGTTATATGTTAGATGATGCGTTATTTTATATGTTAGATGATGCGTTTCAGAATTATTTGTTCACTTGAATTTAAATGAATAATCTAGTATGAAATTAGTATGTTCAAAAAACATTTTTCAAATAACTCAATTCCTTATAGATTGAAGAAAACACATTAAAATCCTTAATTTTTTTCAAAAAAAATTTAAAATTAAAAAATAATTTAGTTAATAACTGAAAATATTTTAAAATGCTGTAATAGTTAAGAAGTTGTTATAAAGTGAAGCTATATCTTAAGGTCAGGTATATGAAACTATTAAACTATTACAGAAGTCTCAAAGACTGGTAAAACTTTTTACAATATTCATGATTAATTTTTTTATGTAATGCAAGCTTACGTTATTCGACAAGAGTTAAAATATTCTTATATCATTTTAACTTTGCAATTTAGTGAAAATAATTATTTTCATAGTAAATGAAAAGAAAACACAAGTAAAGCACTTCTTCATCATGGAAAAATTAATGCTGCTTTTTTTTTATTTTAATACAGGAAAACTCATTTTCGTAATATGTTTGAGAAGCGTTTTCATTAAATTTCTTTTTAGTAGGCAATCTAAGGCAATTACTTTTGAAAGTAAAAACGATTAAATTGAACTTTTCAAAACTCATATCAACCTTTCCTATTTTTTAAACAAAATTCAAAGCAATATAATCTATTCATAAATGAAACTTCAAAGTAATTTTAGTATTCCAGATTTTTTTCTCCTGAAGTGGCATTAAATTTGTCAAAAAATTGTTTGAAAACTTAGAAGTCTTTTAAATGGCCTTTCTTTTCAAAGATCTCACACTTTCTCTTATCGCGTAAATATTAATTGCAGAGTGGCAATAAATATGCGTGCAGTCTTGAAGTGCTGCATAAATTAAAGCGATGCTTTTAATAATCGATATTAATATTCTCATAAAAAATATCTGGAACAAAAGCTTTTAGTGTTTGGAAACTGAAGTAGAAAACGCCTTCAAAATCTATTGAGAAAACATTTTTGAGTGTCTTTTGGAGCAACGATATGAATCATATTGAAGTGATAAAGGGCCTAGTCTTACGGCTTACATAAAGCAAAATAATGAATGTAAAAAAATGTACACCCGTAAATGATTGCAACGTCACGTGAGTTTATTAACTATCATTTCCTCCGCCCAGCTTTTTTGAAAAATGTGACTCTATCTCTTTTCGTCTTTTAGGGAGAAGTTACCTAGTAATATATTATTTCCTCAGTCATTGACGCGACATCATTATAAAAGATTTAAAGTTCGTGTTAAAAACTGTCTATGAATAAGAATCCCTTGTCCAACAAGCAACGTTTAAGTTGTATGTCATTTTCAGCATGTAGTTTATATAGTTTTTAAGAGCTTTGTTGGAATTAGAAGGTGGAAGATTGAGCAACAGTTTCCTAACTAATGGAAAAATTTTACTCTTGAAAACTTTAGAATGTGTATAAAACTGAGAATATATCTTTTTGGTTAGTTAATCATTTTTGCACGAGTTTATCATAAATGCTTCAGATGTGAACTATTCTACAAAAGAGTTTGTTTCCTTCAAAGGAAAAACTAAAAGCAGTTCATTTTGATTTTATAGGATACGGTTTTACATATTTGATATAAAAAGAAATGGTGCACAAAATATAGGTGTGAATTTATTTTATTAAAATAAAATCCTTTAATTTTTTTACAAATTTGAATTATGTATTTTACTTCTCAATCACAAATAAACCTATATTACACACATTTTAAAATTTATTTCCGTTAATATTACTTAAAACAATAAGAGATTATAAAATAGATAAACCTCTTTTTGGGCATTTTCTGTTTTCATATATTGATGTAAAAGTGTTTGAAAATGTAATTTCAATAGTGAAAGTTATGCAGTCAGAAACTCCATATACTTGAAAGTTTCTAACATATCAAGTTGAATAGAAATAAAAATATTTAAAAATAAAATCTAGTCATTATTTGTCCTGTTTACTATTTGGATTATATATATATATATATATATATATATATATATATATATATATATATATGTATATGTGTGTGTGTGGGTGTGTGTTTTTTAACAAAGTAAAGGGTAAATTATTTATTTTAATTTACTCAAAAGACATAAGAATTTGTCTTTATAAAAGTTTCCTTATTTTTATTCAGTGCTTTTATCATATTTCAAATAGCTTTTATCATATTTGGCGATTTTATTTTATTTAAAATCTAGAAGAATTGTCAAAAATTTACTTAATAATTTATAAGTATTTTTTATAAATAAAAAATATTATTAATACTTACCAGATTATAAATACTTAACAGTAAAACCTTTTAAATTATTTAAAATAAATAAAAAAAATTTTAATTAGTAATGAATTTTTATTGAAGCTTCACATTATTAAGCCTTCATTTATTCCTATCATATAAATAACATTTTTTTCCTTGCCCAGATAACTTGTTTCATAATAATGATTAATATTAAATAACTGGTTTCATTTTCAATAGTTATTGAAACATGACAAGTAATAACTCAACATTTTCTCTGAGATTTATTTAAGAATGTACATAAGTTTGATTGTAAAGTTATACGTGTGCCAACAAATCATCTAACATTTTATTTTAAATAAAAGTATTGCGGACATTATTAATTGCGTGTTAATAAAGTATGAAATTATTGATTATAATATTTAAACGTTTTTTTATTGCCTTGAATAATTTTCTATTTGAAGTTTACATAAAATGTACCAACTATTATTAGTATACTATTTAGTCTGTCAAATAAAAGTTTCCTATATGATTAGAAACGCAAAAAAATGATAAAATACTAGGGAAACTCTGAAAATTTTGAGATACAACTAGGTTTTTAAAGATCTACTTACAAAATTTTAGCTGTGTTCAAAGTAGTCTCATCCAGCATCAATGCACTTTTGTAGACGAATTTTCCACAGATTAAATCCCTCAAGACATTCATTTCTTGGACAGATGAAAAATGTATTTATAGCCACATCAATCTCTTCTTCTGAATGAAAACGACGTCCACGTAAGTTCTTTTTTAGATTCAAGAATAACCAAAAGTCGCACATTGCTAGATCAGGTGAATACGGTGGATGTTAGTTCACTTTAATTTGTTTTTGTTTAAGAAACTCAACTGTTAATCCGGCTGTATGTGAAGCTGCATTGTCATTGTGAATCATTAGTTCCCAAACATTCATTTCTTGTAGAATTTCTGGAAAACAGTTAGTGGTATACCAGTTTCCTGTTACTGTCTTCTGTCTTTCCAACATGATGGCTTTGATCAATCCCGTGCTTGTGAAGAAAACGGCATACATCACTTTTTTCAGTGAGCGTTGTTTTTTCACCATTGTCGTCGTGGGATCATCTTCAAAGACCCATACTTTGCTTTCTTGACGTGTTGGAACGTCAAAAAAACGGTGTGTACGTTTCATCAGCTGTTACAATTTTAGAAATGATGCGGTGGCCACCATCATTTAGCAATTTAAGAGTTTCTTTACTAATTCTGATACGCTCCTCTTTTTGGTGCTCAGTTAGATTATGGGGAACTCAACGGCAAGCTACCTTTCTCAAATGTAATTCTTCATGAATGATTTTGTGTATGGCAACGGATCCAATGTTAAGTTCTTTCTGTATCATTTAATAATTACAGCGATTATCATCCATTAACATTTCTCGTATGGCAGACACATTGTCCGGGATTACTGCCGACGGCGGCCTTCCTGTGTGTTCTTCATCCCGAAGAAAATTGCGACCTCTTCTAAATTCTCTATGCCATCTGAATACAGTAGCACAAGCTGGAGGTTCATCACCGAATGCTAACTGCAACCGTTGAACGCATTCTTCTTGATTTAATTCTGCTTTAAAATCGTAGAAAATCATAGCACGAAAATGTTCTCGCGTCAACTCCATTTTCTGTTCTGTTAAAAATTTATTCTACGCTAAACAAGATGAAGTAAGTCAGTAAAAAATCGTCTTCTGTGTTAAAATACTTTGTATTTTAAGATTAAACTGTTACTTTTATATGTAATTTCTCGTTGGTGCGTATCTCAAAATTTTCAGAGTAACTCTCGTATTTATACTTAAAATTGATTTCTCATAATAAAAGTCAAAAGTTCAGGTGTTGTAATTAATTGATACTATTATAATTGGTTGATAATATTTTATTAATTTTAGAAACACCGTTTTTATCATCAGACATGAAAGCTTACTTTGTGGGCTAAAAGTTCATCAGAAATAATATTAAAAAAAAGTATAGGAAATGATAAAATAAATGTATATGTGTAAATCACAGTTATTTTATATCGAAATTAGAGTAGTATGTGTTATGAAACCCAAATGAAAGAAAAAATAACGTGAACTATATTTAACAACTTAAAATAGTGATTCAATCTTTTATTATAACAGTGATAAACTTACTGAATTATGTTGTTTGATTTATCACATACTTTGACTAAAATCAGATTAACATTGCGACCCAAAATCTATTGTAAAATACCCTAAAAAAGACAATCTCTTATTTAAATAATTTTTTTTATTTAAAGACACCAGTAGCTGAGGCAAAGTTCAGCATTCATTTAACAGGAATAATGGGTAACATCCAAGATTCAAATTTAAGTTGATCTAGCTGTGCCATGAATCACAAAGTATATGTTATGAGGTTACCTTCATATATATAGACAACATCTTCAAAAGAATCATATATACTTTTATTATAGTGAGATGTTTTTAAAGGTACAGTGTAAAGGTACAAAGAAAGCCTCATAATAAGTTCTTCTGAGAATTAACAGCTCCTCCTGTCCATAATTTGGTCAATTTTGATTTAATAGTTTTACATCTCTTTGATCGCTCCAGCACAATATTTCAAAAAATGTTGTTCTCTTGAAAATTCAAAAACATTTGTCAATTATCAATCAATACAAATGTTTATATTACTTGGAGTACAGTTGTGAACCTCCTCGAAGGAAATGATAGCTTTGTACCATTAGCTAGTCAGCAAATGTGTTAGAATCCATCTTTGAGATATCAGTGAACCAATAATAGAAAATTTTATTGTTGATAAACTAATACCAGTCTTCTTGTAAGCGAAATTCAATACTGTTTTTCCTTTTGAATGCATGTTTTGTTTTGTAACATGAATAAACATACTTGCAACTTCCTTTTCACCGTTCATGTCAATCAAGACAATATCTATCAGATTGTTTAAATTTTGCCAATTGATGTTTAAGTTTTGAATGTGATTGTTTGAATGATTTTAACTTACAGATTTATAATACATGAGACAAAAAATTTACAGTATGTTTATTTTACCATTTCCATGAAAAATGAAAGACTCTAAAAAACATTGGAAATATCAATATTAATCAACATTAATTGCTAAATTGTGTGCGAAGTTTCTTTAAAATATTACCATATATCGAATGATGATTGAGATTATTCATTACTAGACACATGATACCATTTTAAAAATATTTAGCTCGTTTAGAAAAAGCTTCAAAACTTAGTTTGCCCTCATTCACGTAAAGTGAATTGAAATAAGGGTGTAGATTTTGCATGATTGTAGGTGTATCATTTTCAATTAAAATATAATTTAGATATCGTTTTCTAACTAAATAACAAAGTATTATTCGGAATTCATAAAATTCCAAATTGCGCACGACGTTAAATGCTCATGCATGACGGTGAAATGCAATATATATTTTGTTCTCATTTTCATCTGTATGCAATAGTAAGGTAAGAACTTTTTACTCATAAAAATGAGATATTATCACTTGGTCCAGATGAGATTCAGCTTTCCATGCTTCTTGTGGATGCTTGTTTTCTTCAATTCCATTAATTTTAACAGTAATTTTTTGATAATATTTCTTTTCTTTTTGCGCTATACAGTTTATATGATTTCCCGTAAGTTTTCATTACAAACAGTACATAAAAAATTAAATTTAACTAAATATTCCTAAAACTGAAGTGGAGGTAAATGAAAGATTTTAAAGATGATGGATGTATATAAAAAGACACTCTGTATTTTGCTTACTTGTAACCAAATCAAGCAAAATTTCGTAAAATTGTAAATTACAACCGCTTTTGAATACACTTATTAAAATGATGTCAAAATAGGTTTTAACAATAATATATCATGGTTTTACGCATTTTTTTAATAAATATTTTAACAAGAATTTTTTTAAATTACTCTTATCAATTTATTTAAATTGAAATTATATCTTTTGCTACCTTATTATTTTATAATTCTTTTAAAATAAATGTCTTAATTATAAATTTAACTTTGAAAACATTTTTTAGTAAAAATATTTGACATTTTAAACTGAAAATTTATTTTTAAATATAATTATAATTAAATTCAATGTTTCTTTTTCAAAACTACCGGATCTTTTTTATATTTATTACTTCGGTGTAAATATTATTATATAATTAGTAATTTTAACTACTTATTTTTTAATAGCAAGAAGGATTTTTAATTCTGTTACTTTTAAGCAGAAATTTTCATTGTTATTTTGTGATAGATTTTATAAAACTAGCTTAATTTTTGCAGCTATCAAAACAATAATCTTTTCTTTTTAACTCTAAAATTTTGTAAACAAAAAGAAAATCCATTTTATTTTGTTGTTAAGTAGAAATACTAGTTTTATCCTTTCAGAAATCGTTATTTGGAAAAATTAGAGAAATATTTCATTAAAGAAAAGTTAAAAACTTTGTATTTATTAAGAAGTATTCCTTAAAGAATATAACAAGGTCTCAATAACATCACATTTTTTATCTATTTAATTGATTTCTGATTCAGAAAGGAAAAATTAAGTTTCAGAAAAGAAAGGTTTACTAAAAAAAATATATATAGTTTGAAATTGTCTTATTTTTGTAAAAAAAAAAAAAAGTTTGACTAAATTAATTATTTCAAAGTTATTTTTCAAGTCTGGCAAAATGAATAAGAAATCACTGTTTACTAGGAAAAAAATGTATTTTAATATGAAGTATGGCGCTCTCTATAAAGAGCTTTTTAAAACAGTAAAGATTCAAATATTTACAGCTTTAGCTGATATAGCTGATTTTTCCCTATTTACTTTAGCTCATAAGAATTCGGAAATACACTCCAAAATTAATGGTATGTGTTTCAACTGTTAAAAATGGGTATAAAATGTGAATTAAGATCCATAATTACCAACAAGAGCATTATTACTTGACTTTTCATTTTTGTAAATAGATAAAATAATTTTGAAGAAAAGATGGTAATTTTGTTTTGCTTTGAAATCAAAAAATATATTTTGACTTACATTAGTTTTGTATATATTTCAGAATTAATTTTGATAATTCTGGTTGGATTTGAAAATAATAGTGAGAGAAGTTTATTGAAATGTGTCTGTTTTGTTAAATTGCTAAAAATTGAAAAATAATAACGCATTTTTTCGAAATAATATTTCACATGTTTTACTGAAAATTCTTTTATCTAACATATCTTAGAAAATGTCCTTATTTAAATGATTTATGTAGCTTATTATTTAAGTATGCATCTTAATTTTCATATAACGTAATTAATTTCTAATGTATTTTAAGTAAAAAAAAGTGATGATTTTTTTAAAATATAAATATATGATATAAATAAAAGAGCAAGACTGATTCATTTGACTTTTAAAACATTTAACATTTTTATCCACCTGTGTTGATTAAGCTAAAAATAATATATCAAAAAAATGTTTCTTTTCTAACTTTGCTTAAAATTTATAAAAATTTAAAATGATTCATAATTGTAAAATTAATATGGTTTATATTAATCTATAATTACAAAAATAATTTACTTTTAACATTAGTCAACTTCAAAAATATTGTTTATAAATTACAAATTTTAGTTTGCGTCACTGTGAATTTCAAACGAACTTTCATGCAAAAGATTCGGTAGTCTCTTGTGAACAACGTTCCTCATCCTGTTTATGTTGTGCATGCGTGCACCTAAACCAATCTGATGTTGCATTTAAGGACTCAATCTCATATACGAATTATTCAAAAAATAATCTTGCGAAAGGTATAATACTTAGAGTTTATACCATATAAAAATATGAAAGTTTAAAAGCGATAGGTTTTTTTTAATGTCATCTGTAAAAGTGAGCGAAACAGTGAATAAGTCCCACAGACATGTCACACTGGTTGTTATCAATCATGTGCATGAAATATGTGTGCAATATATCAGAAAAAATATAGAAAAAACATTTCAGTAGTGACTTAACATAAGTTCTCAAACTGATTTTTGAGTAATAAATATTACAAATTAATGCTAATTCATATAATCGATTCACCGAATAAATCAATTTCATTAAGTCTATTTAACTGAAAACTATTGAATTAATATAATAAAATTAATTATGTTATTTTTGCTAAATTTTTAAAAGAATTAAAAAAAATACATTTAATAAAATGCTCTTATTTGCACATATTATTATGTATGTCAGTTATTTTATTATTTGCTAAATAAACTCTGTTAATTCATTAATATTTTGGATTTATTAGCAACATCAATATTTTTAATAATGATCCTGCTTATGAGAGAACTTTATGAATTTATGCATAAGAAGGAAGCAAAAACTTTTGTAAAGACTTAGAAAAATTAAAAAAAGAATTTTCTTTGAAAAAAAAGGGAAGATAAGAAGTCTTATTCATATACTTTCCCATTTTGTTGGAGTAACGAGAAACAGCGTAGTTTCTTAAGCAGTGTGGTGAAAAGAAAAATACCAAGCATAAATATTAATGGAGGAATAAAGATTAATTTGCATTGCTTAAAAAATTTCTCCATACTTTCTTTGCCGAAGATACGGCAGATGTTCTGACAAAAGCTATTTTCGTTTTTGTGTTTTGAGGTGGGAAACTGAAACACGAACCAAAAAATTGCAGTTTCTTGTTAAAGTGGGTGAAGGTGCTGGGGTTCATTTAAGGACGCACACAGACGCTTTTAGATCATTCCAATTTAAAAGTAACGGAGCAGCCTTCTCTTATGTAAAGTCGTAGAAAATTGCGATTGTGTAGTAAAGTTTACGCTCATTCAGTGTTTCGAAACAATCATACTTCAACCAAAAATCATGACAATCCTCATGGGAGAATGTTTCACCGAAGTTTGTTTATTTTTTTATTTGTAAACACAAAGGGGTTTTTGTAAAATTACGAAATGCATTAGAGTATAAAGTGAACTTGAAGGGAGAATATAATGGATTGTATATTTTCTTTCTATAAACTAAATTCTCTTATTAGAATGAAGGAAAAAAAACCTTCCTAAAATATGCAAAAATATATTAAAAATTATTTTTAATATGTATTTAGTTACAGTTTACAAGTAATAATTAACTAAAATTTAAAAGTAAAGGAATCTGCATTGTTTTTTTACAAATTGCAATTAATGCACACAAAATGTATTGCCAAAATACATAAAACCTAATTAATCAAATTTGGCAAGTGATTGTTCATATCATTTCCTTCCTGTAATCTCATTTATGACAAACTATTTATAAAAAATATCACAAATTTGATAAAAAAAAGAAGATCAATTAGTATTTATTTATTTTAAAAATGAATTTATTATACAATATCATAGATTCAATTACAGAATAAGGTATTTATTTTTTACATAGATTAAAATAGTTCTTATATATAAAGGTAATTGTAACTGTTCTCAAAAACTTACACCCCAGTTCCTGCAAGTTATTGTCATGTTTTCTCCTGGTAAAACTTCTTCTTCAAGTTACATAAGTTTAATATTAAATTGATTGATAAAATGCTATTTTTTTCTACTTGCATTTATACACTAAGGCAATTTTCCATACAATAAATTCTAAGGCTTGCTTTCAAAGATTTTATTTACCTCTAATAGTCGATTAAAACATTTAAATAACTCTACAGAAAGAAAATTTGGGCATTGGAATAAAATTAATTTATTTCATTATTAGTTAATAACTAAGTGAAACATTAGATTCATAATTGAAAAAAGGATCAGATTTAAGTTAGCATTTTATTTTGCTTAATTTAATTATACTTTGTAGATTCATTTTGTAACACATTTGTTGTTTTTATATTTTTATAAATATTAAAAAATACTTTATTAATGAGAATATATCTGAATAAAAAAAAATTAAAATTCTTCGCTTTTATATAGACTTATAAAATAAGCAAATATTTTATTCTTGCAAATTAAACTAAACTTGTTACATTTTATCAATTTATGACTCAATGCTTTTCTAAAATATTCGCATTGGTTTGTTTGTCGCTCATCCGTCATTTTATTTATTTTTATTTTTTGCACACGAGGGCTAATTAGACTGGAACGTATGGTTTAAAGTGGATTCCGAATCACTACAAACATCCCTGCCCAAGGTGGGATTCGAACCAACGAACTGTTGAACCGAAGGCAAGAGAGATAACCATTCGGTTGCCAGCTCGGATAAAACCTATGCATTAATAAGGTATAGAAGTCAATCATCAAAATACAATCACGAGAAATTTTCAATGGGCGAAGAAAACTGTGATACTGATCAACAACTATTGTTTTCTTTTAAATTGATTTGTGAGTTCGTAATCACTTTTTAACATTTGCGAATTGTATTTTTTAGGGGATTCAAATTGACTCTTAACTAGGAAAGTGAAAGCGAATATTATAAGAGATCTGGAGTTTTTTTTTTTTCTAACTATGTAATTTTGTCAAGAAAATAATAATAATATTGTTTTAATGAGCACTGCGCATACTGTATTAAAGTTTATATAATTTATTAGCATGATTATAAATCAAAATATGCGTCTTTCTAATTTTAAAGTCTGCCTAGTAATATGTGTTAGTAATTTAACTTTTTTTAAATGCTTATTTTATAGTCATTATCATTTATTAATGAATTGCATTAGTTACTCTAAAATTTGATGTTATTTATTTAATTTTAATTAGTTAATTTTTTTTAATATGAAAATTTAACATTTTCCTCAAAAGTAAATTATTCATATTTGTTACCTATGCTTATTTTAGGTATATTTACTTAATATTTAAAAAAAAAATTATAATGCTTTAATTTGAGAAGCGCTTATCAATATATATATATATATATATATATATATATTTATATATAGATGTATATGTATGCATGTATATGTATGGGGGAGGAGAGTGTTGTCTAAACTGTTATCTCTATTTCTATTTAAGAAGCTTCAGCCATTGAAATTATACTACATTATGCACACAATGTTACGTAAGCGATTGTTGCTTAGCTATTATACACATCTGTCAGAAAAATTCAAAAGAAGCATTTTATGCCACGATTTCTCAACATTTTAAAATTGAATGGTCATACTCATTCATCTTAGGTGTCAAGATGATAGTTTTCACGGCTCTTAAAATAAAGAAGAAATAAGAAAAATGTATCGTTCGACAAAAGTTCTGAACGTAGACTGTATACACAGTATCAGAATTTCTAGCCTGCCCCGTCTTTGTATTCTTTCTCGAAGTGACTGCGAGGCAAAAAATAATTCTGGCATCAATTTACATGCCTCACCCATTTTCACTTCTTAGCCATTTGTATTCAGAAAAGGTTCATCTAAACCAATGCACAGTGCAAAATACGGAAGAAGCACGTTTCGAGAAATGATTACCGTAGTATACTTCGTTCGTTTTAAAAGGCAAAGTATCGAAGTTGGCAGTTCCGTTTCATGGTTGGGCAGTTATGTGGCGTCCAAAGAAATTCAAGAAACAACTGTCGTTTTCTCCTCTCCCCTTTTGATTCTGGTAGTATATGATCCATCCTTTTTCTACTGTCGCTGAGTTTGTGTTTCATTTCGTTTTTCTTTTTATGACTTACACGAGGACTGTTTTTAATCTTAACGTCTGGAAGAATACAGTGTCAGCATTTGGCATTCTATACATCATTCTTTTGTTATTCTAATACTCTCCTGACAGTAACTGCTTATGTCACTTTTTAAAGTTTTCGATGAACGGTAAATTATGTATGAAGCTGAAGTGTTCTGTATTTAATATTTTCTTCGTTATAACCAAGCGACATATAGTTATTCTTTCAATGTTTATTTATTTATTTATGGTTTCAGTGAACGCACCATGCTGGATTTTATGCAGAAAATTAGCACAGCGGGAGAGAAATATTTAACTCAAAGCAAACCATTACAAAAATACTTAACTGTGAACTGCTAAAAGTTTTGAGACGGAATTTTGCATCTTTACTATTTGAATAATTGTTACTTTTGTTTATGCATTAAATGCATGTTTTAAATTTCGTATAGATTATAAGCATACCATAGTTAAAGAGAATATTTATCGAAGTACACTGACCAATCCATTTAAATTTTACAAAAATAGTAAAATATTTGGTTCACTTTTTTTTTATCCTTATTTACATAAAAAATATACTTTAAAGTAATTCCAATTGCATTTAATAATATTGCACACTACTTTGTTTTTTAATTAATATATTTGTTAATAATATATAATTCCTCTACTATAAAATGCAAATGTTTTGCGATTAATCAATATTGATTTCAATTAAACTATTCGAATGAGCATTAATAATTTTTTTCAAATAACATTATACTCAATAGAAATGATGATCACTTTTAACAATGTGCTCGAAATTATCTGCACTGTTACACAGAGGGATATAAGATTAATGTGAATAGATTTTTCTGTATAATGTTAAAATATATTATTTTGAATTTATTGCTAATGTTTTAATGTTAAAAAAATTTTATCGCTATTTAAAACTGATTTTCAAATAAAATATTCCAAGTTCAAAATTCTTATAATGAATGCATACGACTTAAGCTTAGTTCAGTTAGTTTAGAAACGCAAGTCAAACTTCATTGGCAATGCTGCAAAGAATAATTTGTAATCCTCATTTTCTGTGTTTTCGAGACAAAGTATGCAAAAATACGAATGTACTCAGATCTACAGACAAATAATGCAAGGAAAGGAATAAGGCAAGAAAATAAATCCTAACACCATAATCAACAAAAGCTGTTTTAACACAATGTAAAAGTATTTTAATTTATTCTTGCTTAAATTACTTACGATAACATTAAGTAAAATGAGGTAAAAATGTTGAGAAAAGTTTACCAAGTTTTCAAATTAATGCTGTAAATGCATAAAAGATAGCATTAATATGAATTTCGTTAATCTCATTTCCTGCATAAAATAATTCCTTTTCAATACAAATCAATAATTGTTAATTACAAGAAGTTCTATTATTTTGAGTAATAACTTAGCAACACATTTTATCTTCGAAATAGGTTGTGTTTTCTTGTCTTTGCCTTTACATTCTAGAGAAATACAATTTTGGATGTTAACGGTAATAAATTATATTTATTTTTAAGAAATACACACACACCTCTGAAGGTTAGAAGCTATATAAACCATTTAAACTTGCAGCTTTACCGTTTCAAGTTTTGACTATGATTAATGGTAGACAGTGATAGATAGTTTTAACGAAAAGAAGTTTCCCTTTTTAAAGAAATGCTAGTTAATAGTTTTCAATTAGAATTTGGCTCGGTGATAGATTATTTTACATCACTTCTGCAATAAAATCTCATAAATCAGTTATTTAGTTGATCACAGTTAATGTTATAAAAATGTAATGACCTTTTTGCAATTCTTTAAGAATTGCATTGTATATGATTTGTATTGTAACAGTAATATTAAAGAATCAAAATACTTTTTGCGATGAAGATATTAAAAGGAAAATAAAAATTACTATTAAAATATATACTGTTTAAAAATCACTTTTAATCTTTATATTTGGGTAGATTTATTTGAACCGACACATGTAATGAGATTATATAGATCCTGTTATTTGATTAATAAATTTTGATTTGATGTATACATTAAATGAATTTTATTTATACGAATTCATACACCTATCAATCAGGAAGTGATAAAAAGACTCAAACAAACTACATTTTAAAAGACAATGGTGAAAGCAAAAATTTCATTTTGCTATCACGTTTTCTGAATTTATTTTTTAGTATACGAGGCTACTTTCTAGAAACAGTTGGATAGCATACTATTAACTATATTACCACTGATTATAAATATTCTATTATTGGATTTATAATTAAAATATAATAGTTAGCCATATTTAGAAACTATTAGAAACTGAATTTCAATACTTGCAATTGTTATGTAGGACTAAAAAAATTCATTTACTTTTGAGATAATTCTCTTTACAACTTATATCTCAGCCAATTATTTATTGCTTTGTCTTTGTAATAGGTTGGATTTATAAGTTCTTATTCTATCAAATACCATGTTTATGGAGTTTTTTCAATTAGTGTTTTTTAAGATGATTTTTTTACATTAAACTATTTGAAATGTATGATATTTTAAGAATTTAAAAAAATTTGATTATACAATCAGTACATAAATATTTTTCATAACTCAAAGCTTTTTAGTTTAACCGAAAAGTTGGGCAACATATTGAAATAAAACTTTGAACTCAGCAGAAACTTTATTACTTATTTTTCTTTAAAAAGAAATTGGCATTTATAAATATTTATAATTAGCACATAAAAAGATTTACAAGTTTAACCATTGAATTACCAATTGTTAAAAATACACGTGATGGATAATTTCAATGGGAAAATGTATACATTTTCAAGAAATCATGATGAAAAACTTTTTTAATTTAAGTTTACTTAATATATTTAGGAAAACATTGCAGTACCCTGCCGGTTGGATCTATTTAAGCCCAACAGCACATAAGAAGAAATTGTGATAATACTTTGTCTAGTGGGGCATCCACTGAGTAATCCATTTTGAAGATCGAAAGTGGTGATCTTTGTAATTTAGAAGCAGAGATCAAGCACAAATTGGATCCCAGACTTCACCTGCCACCCCTAGAGGTATCATTTCACATGGAGAACATTGTGACCACTACATATTTAATATGCCCCAGCCGCCATTAGCAAACTCGATGGGTCTTCTGTTTAGTCGAAACCACTACCTGCCGATAACGAGAACAAACGCTCTAACCAACCAGGCCATCACTGTCTTAATTAAAGAATACACATTTATTTTTTCTACGTTTCAAGCCAATATTTAAAAAATAGAAATAATCTCGAGGAAGTGGAAAATTAATAATGTTGTGTGTGTGTGTGTGTGGCTTAAGGACAATATATTAAAAAGAATTTAAAAAGTTTTTTAGAACTACAAATCAGCGTAAATCAACAGTATTCGTTAAACCAGTTGATTTTCGTTAATTTGGACATCAATATGGATAACATTTAAGACACGGTTAAAAATTTTTCCTAACTCCTTGTAATTACGCATACATGAGCAATACGCAACTGTTTTTAAAGCAAAAAATGTTTCCAGAAGGGAATTTTACACTGTTTAAATCAATTATTTCGTAGCAACTTCACATATTGTAAGCAATTTTACATGGAGTTCAAATTAATGTTATTTATTGTTTATATTACTGCATACGTTATAATCACAGCTTTTGTTTTCAGTAAGCCTGGGATTGTTTTAATTAATTAGATATCAAAATCCTGAAATATAAGTTTCATTTTATTCTGTGCAGCAATTCTCAAATTAATCTTTGACAAATATTCTGTGCACACACGGTATGAAAATTTTACTAATATTGATTTAGTTATTATGATAGGCGTTTATAGAAAAGAAACTTGTCTTCATTTATGATACGATTTTGAGTTTAATGAATTTAATTTAAACATCCACGTGTTTTAGTCAGATTTTATAAATCTTATATTCTTAGGCTACAAGAAGAATATTATTAAAAATTGGAAGTTTTGGTTTGATTGCATTTGTTTAGATCAAATTTTTGCAAGGTTGACTTTATCGGAGCCTTGAAAAAAATGCGATCATAACTTAAGCTGATTCGTAGCCTTAAAATTGATTCTGAGCTACTACAAATATCTATGTAAGAGTAAAATTCATATTTGAGTTGATTTCTGCATGGTTAAGGAAGACTTTCTGCTTGATATTCGTTACTTTAAGGGGACTACAATCAATCTGTATTACATTTATATAAAAAGGTAAAAATTATCCAGCGTGGATAACTTACAAACTGGAATCAAAACTTAAGTCGATAACATGGATTTAAGATTTTTCCTGACCTAAAGTTCTTAAAAATAATGTAATAATTTGATATTTATGAAAATTTTATTCCGATTTATTTAATAATTTTTTATCAAAAATATTGTGTTATATACCAATCAATAAAAAATAATAAAGAATTGAGTATTTATTTTTCCAGTTCATATAAATTTCGAATATTCACTTTTGTTTAATTTAAATCTATAATAGGGATCTTCCAGAAATAGAAGCTGTGGAATTCCTTGAATTTGAATTTTCACCTTACATCCTTGTTTTTAGCTTATTAATAACTTGAATTCTTCTCATAACTTATTATATCAAATTACCGATTTAATTTTTTTGTAAGGGTAAAGTAATGGAAGAATTAGTATAAAGAAAGATAATGAATAAAAAAAATTTTTTTTTTGTCGTGATTGAAATATTTTTCTTTAATATTTACTTCTCATTTCCTTTTCTAAATACATTATTGAAGCAAAATTTGTTCATAACATGTTATTTTAATTTTGTATAAAGTAAGGTAACTTGAAACATATATAATATTGATGTCTCCTCTTATATTTCAATACTTTCAAAATAGAAATTAAATTTCATAATTTTTTTTAATACATGAATTGTTAAATTTTACCTATTTGTTTCTTTTCCAATATATAGATGGCAGCACACACATATTCTAAATTTTTTTGAACTAACGAATATTAGTGAGTACAAAACAGAAACTGAGTTCTGCTTTAAAATCAGAGATAGTTAAAAAAAAAATTTAAAAAAATATTTATAAGCACTCTTTTTGATGAAATAAAAATAAATATTTTATAATTAACAATTCAAGATAATTTACTTTTTGTATCGACAAAATTAAAAAGTTTAAGTAATTCAATGTATTTTTATTAATAAAATATGAAATAAATAATTTGAAGAAAACCTTATTATGCATTTGAATAAAGTTATATTTAAATTTACATATATGTGAAAAAATAAAAAATAACGAAAAGCACTTCAAAGTCAGAGAAAAGGATAAAATTATAAGAATAATTCTGTTTAAGAAAACCGTGAATTTTGTACGTAAAAAAGCAAATAGGATAGAAGAAAAAATAAATATCGTTCAATTATTATTAGTTAAACCTATGTAAAATGTAAAACAAATCTTTCATAAAAACGTGTTCTCTTGTTTAAAAGTCTCGGAAAATTAATTTATTCGTTAAGGAAAAGAAAAAGTAAAAACAACTTTACAACGCAGAAGTCAGAATTAATTATCTTATATTAAAGCATGCATGAAGTAGCTTAAATAACTAAGAAAATGTAGTATAGATATGAACATTGTATGTTTTAAAATATGTCGAGACTAAATTGAAAAAATTAAAATAAGGTAATTTTAGAACACAATTTGAGTTATCAGTACAGATATATAGAGTAATGATGAATTTATTAATCTAAATATAAAAAGAGATAAAAGTACTAAAATTATTCTGTTTAAGGATTCGGAAAATTTTTTACTCAAAAAGAGCAAATAAAATTAAAGAAATAGGAAAAATAAATCGTATATCAGTAAAGCCTTAGTAAATCTATATACATTCGAAAACGTAAAACAGATCTCTTTCGTACAATTCTCATTAGATTAATTTATATGTCAAAGTCAATTGATTTTATTTGAAATACGTATAAATTACTTTAAGCGGTTTCAAAAATATAGTTTAGTTACAATACATACAATATATATTTCTTCAAATATATCATGAATTAATTGAAAAAATTAAAATTAAGTTTCTAATTTTTTTAATGTAGATAATTTTAAAACATATTTGAGCACATTTAAGTTATGTTTTAGACTGATAAAGGAGTTTATATGAAAATAGAAATGTTCTACTATGGATTTTCTGCAACTGAGGGATTAATTATACTACAAAATATTTTATTTATAGAGAAATGTGTAAGTTAAAAAGTAAAATAATATTAGAAATCAAATAACATTATTTGTACGAACATTTTGTCCTTTTTAAAGAATATTTGACATATCCTACAGATAAATTTCTTTAATTTTTATCAAAAAACATGAAAATAAAATATTTTCAATACCTAATTTAAATTTGAACTAATTTCAGTGAATCAATTTTTGAAATGTATATAAAAAAGGTCTTAATAAATTTCAACTTTGAAGAATTTTATGTCTTTAGATACATAACTAGAGTAAAACATACATTTGCTGCTGGATACCTAATGTGATGTTTCTAACTAATAATAATGATTTTCTTTCATACTATGCCACAATGACTGCACGGCAAAAGTAATGAAGGTGCTCCATATATTTAAGGTTATAATTTTATCCGATGATTGAATTTAATCTGAAGAAGATAATATATAAATTTTATCCTTTTGTTCGGAAATGTGGCAGAAGAAGGAAAGCGATTCTTCAATTTCACTGGAGGATATGCCTGCAGGATTGCAAAAAGTGTCAAGCAATGCTCATGCACTACGCGTCCCCACGCGTAGTGTATGAGAATTGTTCGAAACACCGACATGCTTTCAGCAAAGTTCTTAAAATTTGAAAAAATGTTCTGTAATGTTATTCATTTAAAATGGCACATGTTTCAGAGTTGGTTTCTGTTAACCCGATGTGTTTTTCTTTCTTTGCTATTGCTCTTCAATTTCTTGCTCAAGTAAAAGCTAACAGTGTAAGAGCCATAGAATATTTTATGGACAGACGAAGCTGACTTCCATCTCTAAGACCTTGAAGGTTCACAAACATGTAGGTTGTAAGCAATAGAGGATTCATTCACAATGCCGCCATTACCTCTTTATTTTGTGTGTGTATATATATATATATATATATATATATATATATATCATTGTATAGTCTAGCGTTATTGCAGCATTTATTTGCCTCTATCTTTTTTGTTTTTCATGTCATGTGACCTTTTTTGGCAATACAAAATTTGACGAATCTCATTTGCTCAAATAGCTCATTCTAGGCATACATAGTAACAATGTGGATAGCGTATGTCAAATATGGTGATTCCTACTAACGAAGCAGTTAAATAAGTTTCATTTTAGAAATAACAAAATTATTAATCGCCGTTTCCTAATAGTCTGTCTGCCGTAAAGAACTGATTTATTGAGATTTGAGGTTATCTAACACATGATGCATGTGGCGGTCTGATTGCGATACTGTCTAAATTGAGAGTTTGCATTGTGCATCGTATTCAAAATATCATCAGTAATAAACTTCAATTTGTTGAGGGACATACAGAGTTTTATGCTTTCAGCTAATAATAAGAATAATAATCTTACTTAGCAGTTATTAAGTAAATAAGTAATAATAGCATATTCACGACTTCCATTTCTATAAAATTTTATAAATTTTTGCTTTCTCTACAGCTTTTGTTCGAGGAAGAATTAAAAATTGATTTTCCTATCCTCTCCTGCAGCATATCATCATAGTGAATAGTCTTTGAGCAAAGAACATTACAATATTATATATTTTTAATTATCATCTTATGATGAAAACAATGCCATTCATTGACCAATTTTTGCATTATATTTTTTCTATCTTTAGTCAAATATGAATTTTTTTACATGTATTCAGATGAAATATTATGTCGAAGTCATTCTAACTAGAGGTTTATTTAAATAATCTTCTCAAAATTCAATTTTAATCGCAACCGTCTGTATATACATATACATACATACATATATATATATATATATATATATATATATATATATATATATATATATATATATATATATATATATATATATATATATATATATATATATATATATATATATATATATATATATATATATATATATATATATATATATATATATATATATATATATATATATATATATATATATATATATATATATGTGTGTGTGTGTGTGTGTGTGTGTGTTTTTAGTTCATAATAAAATATTTTTTAGCTTTTCAAACATTCTAATGATGTTCAAAAGGGGAAAATGTTCATTATAAATAAATGGAGAATGTTCCCTGGGATTGGGACACCCATTCTTACCAAAAGAAGGTGAGCCCCAAAAGAGGATTTGTTAATTTAAGTTGCACTTCTGTGACTAGCTGATATAAATTGGAAACGCGGTCTATATCTGAACTAGAAGAAAATGATTTATCGAAAGAGAACGATTTATCATTTACTTATAAGTTAAATCATTCTATCATTTCTTTAACCGTATTTATGAGTACTCTTCAATAAATTGTAAATAACATGAAAAAAGTTAAAAATTAAAAAAAAAATGAATTGAAAAACTTTCTGAAAAAGTTGTATGCTATACATGATATATATTTATTTAAAAGTCAGATCTCACCCTTTGCTTCACATAGTCAGTCCCCTCGAATGGCATCAACGTATTCTCTGACTATAAATCTGCTCTGGAGGCTATTAAAGGAGGTAAAACGAGACTTGCCAAAGAGATCAACACGCTTCGAAGAAAACCTGCACCATTCAATGGGTCCGTGCGCATGTTAACATCGAGGGAAATGAACGGATGGACTTCCTCACCAAAGATGCTAGGAATATCAACCTCCCTCCCACGACTACTACTTGTTTCGATGCAAACGCCGTCGCAAGGCATCAGCTCTGCGGGGGACTATGGAAAAAATGGTGTCTACCTTAATCCTGACCATGGTATCACCTCTACAATCAGCAGAATGCAGACTGGTCACAAGAGGGGTATGAAAATCATGCCCGACGTATCTAGAGCCTACGCCGAATGCAGGCATTGCACAAGAGTTCGTCTGGATACGAGGCATCTCTTCAACTGCACTCTGTTGCCTCGACCCTCTTCAACATCGTCCCTAACTGTTGACATGACATCCTTTATATCGAAAAAGCTAAAGATATGGCCAGGGCAGTGCTCCATACCTTTGGTTCCATTTGACTTGTGTTTTTTTACATTTTCTTTTTGCATTTGTCACTTGACAACAGCATTTATTTATTTGATTTAAATGAATTGTAAAATGTCAACTGTTACCGAGAACTTCTTCTAGTAAACATAATAATTAAATACATTATGAAATTTTTTACTAGTGAAACTAATTATATATAAATAGGATATCTAATACTAAAAATTTTGGATAGCTTTTGCGCATTGCAATCCTTTGTCATTGATAGTGTAAAATTTAAGATATGAATTCATTGTTGCTACTATTGGTATATGCTTGCTTTGATTACTTTATGCATAAACTCTTGCCATTAATATTCAACTGGAGATGTTGACGTGTCATACGAGTTCTTAAAATAAAAAAAATGTAAACTTCTAAGATTTTTTAGTTTAAATTTTTTAAATAAAAATTGTATACTGAATACATTATAAAACCATTTTCTTTTATAAATGCACTTTATTCTTTAAATATTTTCAAAGCATAATGTGTCAATACTCTACATTTTATTCTTGGCATTATTTTAATATTGTATATATACAGTTATCCGAAATATTTAAATGATTTTTAATAAGATTTAAATTGCTGTAATTCAAAAACTTGATTCTTTCTAAATTGCTAAAACTAACGTATAATTTTCAAACTCTAACAATTTTTATGATACTTTAATAAACTATTTTATAAATATATCGGAAATTTTATATTAACACTTGTGGTTTTTAAAGTTTTATATTTATAATATTGTAAGTATACTTATAATTTAAATCAAACTCACTTACACACATAGCATGTCTGATAAAATAACATAATTTCATTATAAATATAAGAAAGTAAAATTTGTATAGCCACTTTTAAAAATACTAGCCCATAATAAAATTTAAGCCAAAAGGTAAATAATTTAAAACTTCAAAATCAGTAAGCATTATGGTCCTTTTATATCAGGCTGCTTATTACGAATTAGTTCTTTGAAATAATTGGTCGAAAATCGATATTTTAGGCATTAAATAGTTCCTTTTAAACCGATATATTTGAATTTATTTGAAACAGATGCAAAATCAATAGCCTCTTTCCACTTCTAATTTGAATTTATTTGAAAATTATACTTGCAAAGTGTGTGTGTGGGGATTCTCTATTTAAACTTATTTAAAGATCATTGTAAATGTGAGGGCAAAAAATAATGCCAGTGAAGACTTTTCCCTGCGTGTTTAATTTTATTTAACATCTTTTCTGAGAACTTTAGTCTTGTATAAAAGAAACCAGATGCAATCAATCCAATTCAGTATTTCAAAACCGGAGTAATAATCTAATAAACTTCTTCAGAAAATATTTCATAACACTGATTTGTACTTTTCATCAGAATTATATAAGTACTTATAACATCATAACCTTCGTTGATAAAGCAACAATTTTTTAGAAGGTAATTTCTCAAATTTTGCTTTACAATTAGGATTATTGTGTTATAAATATTTCTATAATTTTTTCAAATAATCCTTGACAGATATTATTTAGTATCTGTATGAGATATACACTGATATTTATTTACAGATAATAATTATATAGATAAATATATCCCAATGCGTGTGTGTATGCTTTTCATATCACAAATATCATGTTGAATTCCTTATTATGCTAAAAAAGAAAAAAAACTGATATAAAAATAAATCTTCATATTATATAAGCGTTAAATTAATGTTTACTTTATTAAACATCTTTCCTGAGTACTTGTGTCTGGGATTTTAGACGTCGTAAATTAAAGTTGATAAAGGAGAGCTTTCTATTTGCTCAATTTCCTAATTAAGTCTTATCCAGTAACTTTTCTGTTACTGTAAAATTTTGGAACGAAAACGGCATGAAACATTTCATAACTATTTCGGAAACTATAATAAGAATAGTTAACCACAAAATAAAATGCCATATTTATAATAAAAGGAAAAAATAAATCTATGTTATTATTGTGGCTATATAAATGATCATTTCTTATTTTTTTCGTTTAGTTTTCATTTCTATCTCAGGCTTAAGTGTTTATAGAGTCTTAATGTCTTAAATTTAAGTTTATATTATGAGTCTCGACTAAATTGAATTTTATTTATAAAAAAAAATGGCAGAGCAAAAAAATTAAACTGAAAACTGTGTCATTATTTATAAAAATAAATTTATTAAAATTTATCAGCACATTGTAGTAAGTATTTTAAATATTTTCTTATTTCAAACACAGTTGACATTTCTTACACATGATATAAAAAATAAACTGCTGATTTAATATAATAAATATAGTATAGGTTTGGAATGTAGGTTTCTTTTCCAAATTTCTTATTCCATGGACTACAAGATTTGGGTGACATTGATTAAATAAAACATGTGTTTTACATTTAAAAGAAAATTTGGGAATTTAAACTTACCCAAAAGTACTTTATAAGTGTTAAAATAGTTGTTCTTCTAAATATTAATATACTTTATATACTCGAAACGAACTTAAAAATTGTTACAGCTGTTAGTTATGGTGCTTAAACTAAAAGAAGTTATGATATTTAAAAAAAAAAAATCTTGCATTTTTCTAAGTATAGAAGAAAATTTCATTTAATCATGTCGTTAGATTTAGTTAATTTTCTTTCAACAGTTTTATATCCAAATTTTATCCACCTTTTGCTTCAATTTATATGGAAAATTTGAATATAAGAGTCCTAGTTCAACATAAATAAGGAAAAGGCACCTAGTTTTTATATTCAGTTTCTTATCTTGAGACTAACGTTTTTCATGCAAAGCCACTCGAATTTTTACTGCCTACGAACACCTGCTTCCGTTTCGAGCGCTCAAAACGAAGTTAAAACGAACGCTTTTGTTTTTCTAGTCCATCGACGTCACTGGATTGCAGATGCTCTAAACATTCAAATTTTTCGAAGCATATATCACTATTGACAGCTGAAAAGAAGTCTATTATTGAAGTCCACAAGTTTTTTTCTTAGTGTTGGTAAAGTAAGAAAATATGCAAACATTTTTCGAAAGTGTTGACTTTTTGGTTACTTTCCGAATTCTTACGTTTTTCTTCGAGTATTTTGAAAATTTGACGTAACTTTGAAGTATGAAGCATTTTTATTCAAAATGAACACATATTTTTTAATTGTTTGAAAAATGGATTAAAGGTATATGTTAATTTATGAAACTTTGCTATTGTTGAACGTGGTTGTTCTTAAATGTACAACTTTAATATCTTGAGTAATTTTAGCTAAATTTTTAAAAAATAACTGTAATATTTCTGTGGTTTGAACTTAAAACATTTATAGATATAATAATTATAACATTACCTTTTATACACACACACACAGTTACTTAAATCCGTTTAATTTTAAATGAATACCATCTAGGCTATAAAACTGTAAACATTTGGAATATGTTTTCGAGTAAACAAATATTTTTATTAATAGATCTAACTTATTGAATTAAAAATTTAAAAACTATAATATTTACAGTAATTTAATAATAGTTTTATATTTCATATAAAATATTGTATACTTCAAAAATAGATAAGAACAGTTTTTGCTTATGTATAAATGTAGTATAATAGTTAAAATACTATAAGCTCTAACAGTATATTATTACTTTTCATTTATTTCTCAAGACTTCTGAGACAAACTGCCATGGAAGAAATTGGTTTATTGGTTGTCATTCTCTTATAATATATATGGTTTGATTATATACAATAAACATTAAGACACTTTTATTCTTTTAACAAATAGTTTATTTTATATAACAACTTAGAACACAAATATCACATACAGTTTACAATGTTTATATTATGCAGAGACTTTTTTAACAAAATTTTGACCTTATGTCATCTTTATTGAAAAGAGAATCAATAATTTGTTTTTAAACTAAATATGAATACAATCAAACCATTGTAAAGGAGAAAAAAACATTTTTTGAGAATTGTAATTAGAAGAGAAGGAGAACCAATTTCTACGAGAATATTAATATTTTATCAATAAACCACAATCGTGATTTAATTACTCATAAAAACTATTAATAAAATTCTAATTTAAACAATTAAAATATTCTAGGATGATTTAGTTTATTATATTTGTGATTCTAATCTGTGTAGTATTTTATTCATTTCTTAAAATATTTTGAAATATCAGTTACTTTTTAATATTCATTTTTATCCTTTAATAAACACTATGAATTTATATAAATTTTATTGTAAATTTGTTTATCTTCATAGTAGATACTTCTATCTTATTCATCTCCTCTTTATTAACTTCATAAATATTTTGATAAGAATACAAAGAATAAATCTTTGTTCAAAATTGATTCTAATATTTTCAAACTAAGGTTACGATCATTTGAATCAATAGTTTATGCATCTTCAAGAAATTTCTTAATTAATGTTTACGTATGACTAACGAAATAGTAATAACGTTTTACTCAAGGGAAATTTAGCCATAAACTTTTATCTCACCAGATACTTAATATCAATTATTTATTAGATAAAACGTACTTTGTTCACCATATGATGATTCCTTAATAAAATTAGCTGTAATATTAATCATAACTAAAACAAAATTTGATTTCTTCTGTTTTCATTGTTTAAGAGAGTTATTTGTTTCCTAAAAGAACACATTGATTAAAAATTTGTATTAAATATCAGAAAATATATTCTGCAGTAACACTGCTACATGAAATTAGTATAATACTTTATTTTGGGTTTGAACTTAAAAACCAAATGAAGTACGAACAAAGATTTATTTTGGAGGTTTTATATTTATTTAAAGAATCATTACGAATCAGAACTTCGACTACATATTTGTATCTACCGAATAGCGGAAAATACGTTAGATATTACAAAATATCTTTGTTTAAGCATTTTATCTCAAAACTTGTATGCAGAAGATAGGTAATTGATGTAACGGTAATAAATACACTACTGTCCATTAAAATTGCTACACCAGGAAGAAATGCAGATAACAAAATAATAATTATTGGACAAATATATTATACTAGAAATACAACAAGTGATTAAAATTTCAAAAAATTTGGCTGGATAGATCCTATAAATTAGTACCCAGAACAACCACCGCTGGCAGTAATAACAGCAGTTATACGCCTGGGTGTTGAGTCAAACAGAGATTGGATTTCATGTACAGGTACAGATGCCCATGCAGCTTCAACACGATGCCACAGTTCATCAACCGTAGTGGCTGGCGTTTGGTGACGAGCCAGTCACTCGGCAACCATGTACCAGACGTTTTCTTTTGGTGAAAGATCTGGAGAATGTGCTGGCCAGGGCAACAGCCGAACATATTCCGTATCAAGGAAGGTCCGTACAATACCGGCAACATGCAGTCGGGCATTATCCTGCTGAAACGTAGGGTTTCGCAGGGCTCGAATAAAGGGTAGAGCCACAGGTCGTTACCCACCAGAAATGTAACGTGCACTGTTAAAAGCACCATCAATGCGAACAAAAGGTGACCGAGACGTGTATCCAATGGCACTCCATACCATCACGCCAGGTGATAGGCCAGTATGACGGTGACGAATGCACGCTGCCGCCAAACATGGATGAGACCATCATGATGCTGTACACAGAACCTGGATTCATCTGAAAAGTTGACGTCTCGCCATTCATGCGCCCAGGTTCGTCGTTGATCACACCATTGAAGGCGCTCTTGTCTATGACGCAGCGTCAAGGGAAGCCGCAGACATGGTCTCCGAGCTGAGAGTCCATGCTGCTGCAAACGTCGTCGAACTGTTCGTGCAGACACTTGTTGTCTTCCAAACGACCCCGTTTCTTGACTCACGGCTCGTGACGTGGTTGCAAGATCCATTTCGGCAATGCAGATAATATGCCTTTCTTCTCGGCTGCTAGGTGGCCGTTGAGATCCCGCATGGCGTTCCGTATTACCGTCCTGAACCCATCGATTCCATATTTTGCTAACAGTCATTTGATCTCGACCGACGCGAGCAGCAATACTGCGATAAGATAAACCGCCATCCCGGTACGCTACAATTCGTCCTTTATCAAAGTTAGAAACGTGCTGGTACGCATTTCTCCTTCTTACACGAGGCATCACAACAACTTTTCACCATGCAACAACGTTCAAATGCTATTTGTGTATGAGGAACCGGCTGAACAATTTCCTCATTTAAACACAATGTAGGTGTCGTTACTGGCGCCTGCTTTGTCTGAATGCGCTGAAAAGCTAATCATTTGCATATCACAGCACCTTCTTCCTTTCGTATATATTTCACGTCTGTAGCATGCTGCCTTCTTGGTGTAGCAATTTTAATGACCAGTAGTGTATTTTTACAATAATTTTAAGTCGTGTGGCTGAAATAGTTGTTGCATAAGGAGAAAGTAAATCCAAATAATTGAAAGAGCTATTTATAAATAGATTCTTGCATGATTAAAAATGCTAATTTCCTCATTTTGGGATAATTCTTTATGGATATCAAGAAGTACAAAATTCATAGTTCATAAGATTTCTTATATATATTATATTGAGTGAAAAACACATCAAAAGACGAATATGAATTCCATTTTTTTAACAATTTTGTAATAAATACCATTATATTAATAAAATATTAAGTTTAGAAACATATGGCATTATTAAAAGTAATTATTTTAAATTGTAATACATTAGTTCCCAGAAAATCCTTTTGAGATCAATATACAAGGATTCTTCTTGAGTTTGATGGAATGCAATTTAAATCGAAACTGTTTTTTCATTCTTACTCCGCAAATAAACTTTGATTGATTTATACGAAAAAGGCTTTGAGATTAAAACTTGCTACATCATTCTTGTTTCAGTTCCCTTCCTAGGCTATTAATCCCCTACAAAATTGAAATGTTAAAGGAGATGAAGAAGAAAACCAGTAATCAATCTTATTCGTTTCATTATTTAATAGTAATATAATGAAGGAATTTTTTAAAGTTAACTTTTCATTCATGATAATGTCTATTTGTTGAACTCTGTTCTTAAATGTTTTCAAATATCGATAGTTGAATTACTTTTCTGATTTTGCTTTCTTTTGTTACATCTTTCTAATCAGAATTTTAATTCTTGAGAAGGATAAATTTTGATAAAATATTTATGTGGTAGTGAAAGCATTATTTGTACCCCTAGTGACTACTTTTTACACTAAATTTTCAACAAGAACTTAATGAGAAATTCACAATAGTAAATACATTAGAGAATAAATTTCAGTTAAGATTAATTTTTGAAAAATTAACAGTTCTGAAGATACCAGTGTTTGAATGTGTGTATCTGTGTTATAAATAATGCCCAGATATTTGATGTTAAAGTATTATTTAACAAAGAAATAATGATTATTTAAAACTTATAAAATTTCTTATTTATTTTATTTCACCAGAAAATATTTAATTTATGTATATATATATATATAAATTTTAAAGTTTTTCTCTTACGAGTGTATATATAAAAACTATATTACAAATTAAAACAAATCTACCAAATATTAAACACATGCTTGAAGTTGTTTGAAAATGAAAGCTTGTAGGTTAAGAAACATTATCAACTAATTATATGCCAAAAAATATCGTTAATTAATACTAATTTTTTCTATGCGACTTTATGTTTTACTTGTCCATATTTTAAAACTAAGGTCATACAATATTGAATATTTCACTTTATAAAAATATTTAAATTAAATTTAAGAATATAAGTTTACAATGTATATATTACATTTAAGGAGAAATATACTGATGAAGGTATCAAAAATCCATTATTTGTTTAAATACAAAATGTACATTATGTAAAAATATGTGAGTACTTTTATAGATTTATAAAAATAAATAAGTCTGAATTCTTCTTCCTCTCTTGAAATAATTCTCTTCTTTTCTTTCTTCTTCTTTTTCATGCTATCTTAATACCACGATATTTTTTACATTAATTTCAATTTGTACATAAAAATTTATTTACAAGACTTCTAAAGGCTAAAAGCCTATAATGTTTCAAGCAATTTTTGGATACAAATTCTAATTGAATTGCAGAAGGTAAGCTGGTAGTTGGAAAATTAGCGCTTTGGTCTTCAGATCAATATTTTGTAAGTCTGATTCCTATATAGGATGTGGAATTCCTTTTCAACCATAGTATACTACCAATATCCCCCTCGAGTGTAAGAATCCACAGTGTTAAATCCTCCTCAGTTACAAAGTGACTCAAATGATTATGAACAGTATTGAATGGATTTATATATATATATATATATATATACTGAGGATAGTATTTAATAACAATCGCTATTTGAGAAGAATTTATATTATAACATATAAAGCTATACACTCAGTGCATAGTATTGCTTGATGATGGTTTAGCTTGTGGGCCCAAACATTAGCTGACTGTAATTTACTTCATTAACCGAATGAGCCGTTTACACTTTTACAATGATTTATGCAACTGTGAATAGAAACATAATTCAAATTTTGAAGCAAATTTTTTACCAACTGTGTCTTTAATATTAAACTTTTCATTGAAATGTTTCCTTGTAGGTCAATCCATTATTATGAAAAATAATTTAAGCTACCATGTTTTGTTTTGAAAATAATCTGCTGTTCATTATATATACATATTGTGAATAATAAGCATGTTAAAAAGTAAATTCATTGATTTTATTGCTACTCTTAATTCGTCAACAAAAGTAAGCTATATCCATAACTCTAAACATTTCAAGTACATAGAGTGGATCCTCATAGAGATATCCTCTAGTTATGTTAAAGCAGTCGAGGATATGAACCGGCGTAGTTGGAAAAATAGTACATTTATTTTTAGGGGAAATACTTACTCTATTTGTAGGGGAAATACTTACTCTATTTGTAGGGGAAATACTTACTCTATTTGTATGTCATGGACCTTAGACCACTGCGAATACGAGAAATGACTATCTGGTGTACTGGAGAGACAAGGATCCACCAGGGTGATTAGGTTGATATTAGTGATGAGCAGGAGGGCCAATAGGACCAAATTTCTAATACAAGCAACTCAAAATGCAAAAGTGAAATGAATGGAAATAAAGCCCTTTTGTATTGATGCTGGTTTCATCAGTTCATCACCAATACACTAAATCAGTATTTTACGTAAAAATGAATGCTAGTCGTGAATGCAATTATTTGTTTTTATACTGAATAAAAGAGGATTTGTGTGTGTGTGGGGGGGATTTTGCCAATTTCTATTTCACTAATAATCAAAAATGATTTGGAATTCAAAGGTAAGCTTGTTATTGAAAACGCGTCTCCAAATAATCGATCAGACGTTTTTTTAAGAAATAGATTGTGAGAACATGCATACCAAAATCAACGTGACTATCTGATGAGGGATAATAATTGTTGAAAATTGTGTGTACTATCCACCGACAAAATAAAATGAGACGGAGCACACAAAAATGTTAGATACACAGTGCTGATTGTGCAGCGCATCAATGATTCTCGTTTGTAGAGGAAGTTAGAATGAAATGCAATTTAAAATCAAAACTAAAAAAACCACTGTGGCCATGCATAACAGAAGTGTATGGACATATTCTACCACTGCGTGGGTACATTTGAACAAATGTTAAATTAATGTTAATTATTATGATGTTAATTATTAATTATAATAATTAACAAATTTTAATTATAATGATGTTAGAGAGAGAGAATTAGTTAGACAATTTCATGCGTGTCTTTTGTCTATGTGTGACATGTCTTTCAAAACTGCTATGCTTGAAATTATATGCTCCAGTGTAATTATATATATATATATATATATATATATATATATATATATATATATATATATATATATATATATATATATATATATATATATATATATATATATATATATATATATATATATATATATATATATATATATATATATATATATATATATATATATATATATATATATATATATATATATATATATATATATAGTGCTTTAATAAATTATTTTATAATAGATATTGTTCCCTGAACGAAGAATTTCTTGATCCTGTCAGAGTTGATGTCAGTTCCATGCTCAAGTTTTAGTACCTGTGAGTGTGATAAGTCAGTCTCAGCCATATGTTTGATCTTCAATTCTTATATTTTATTAACTAATTTATATTTTTTTATATTACTATCGTGTTTTGATTGCAGCATTTATAGAGTTTCAAACTGAGAAACGTGGTCGAAACTATAAAATCACACTCTTCATAATCTTAGACAAGGGTCTCTTAGTTTACTACAAAAAATACTAGCAAAATAAAAATTCTTTGCACTTAAAAGCAGAATTTATATAATGCTTAAATTTCTTCAATTTCCAATGCTGTGCGTCTGGTTTTAGATACTAATCTTTTACCTTTCCGCGCGATCGATATATATGGATTGATATAAAATTCATGACTTTTTTTATCCTATTTTCTATTATGTTGTATTTTTCGAATATCATGTAATATCCAATAGTCTATATGCTTGATGTTTTTGTCTCTTTGAATATCTATAAAGCAATATTTAAGCGATTGAAAACTAAAATTATTACTGAATTTAAAGTAATTCACTTACATATTTTACTAATTGGAAAACATTTTTATACTGATAAATGAAAGTTATCAATACTCTATCATTTTCATTTTTTCTATAATGATGTTTTATTTTATTATTGGTTTGAATAATTCGTATTAACAAGTAAATTAACTTGATTGCATTAACATAATTGTTGTGTCAATATTTCAATCATCCCTACTATGTATGCTCATAGTTACTCATTTACATAATTTTACATGGCAGTAATTAAGAGTATTTGAGAACAAAATAAAACTTCAAATCCCTTTTACTACTTTTTTGTCAGTAGGAATTTACTAACCCTTATTCTTTTACAAATATTTTAATGAAATTCATAAGCCAAATTTATGAAATATTCTTGTGGTATTTAACAGATTTTATTTATCGTTCTCAAATATAACTTGAAACCTATGCGAAAATAAGGTATTGGTATTTACTGGTAATAAGGTACTGGTATTTAAACAAAGTTTGTATGGTAATTTTATTAATAAATTTAAGTACAGGAAGCAAATATTATATATATATATATATATATATATATTGACTGTATATTATCATTTATATATTTCAGTTTATTTATCTAATATAAAAATTTAACAAGAGAGAGAGAGACTATAAAAACATTATAAAATAGTTAATTGTTTTAAAAAATAAGAGCTTAGGACATCATTTACATATTAACACAGAATTAAACTTGAAAAATTAATCATTACACTTAGGTAAACTAAAAAAATTCATCTTCAAAACATGTAAAAAAATGACAAAATTCTCTAAGAATGTAAGAAAATTAACATAATTATAACTGTTTTCAAGCTGACTGAAATCAAATAAATTATTTTCTTGATGAAATATATTCTAGAATTTACTGAAAATGAAAACTAATCTAAAGCACTCGAATAAATAATGTTTTAAATCTAATGCAATATTTTATCATGAAAAAGTTAAGCAGCTTAAAACCTCTCGAGTAACACGTTTTGAAAAATGCAGAACTTTACACTACTGTAACAATATATCTTCTCTCTAAAACGTTAAAAAAAATTTCCTTGCAAAATATTCAAAAATGGAAATACTTATCTTCAGTAAATATCCCATGTGAATGTGAATTGAGTAGTTTACAGTCTTTTTTAGCACGTGAATTTTTACTAGCAAACACAAGAAAAATCGAAAAAGAAAAACACTTTACATAATATTTTTTCCATACAAATCGTTTGAAATTTAAATACTAATTTGTTAAAAGAGCATTGGTCACTAGATTTAATCTGTAAAAGGAACCTTATTTAATTTTCCCTAATTATAATTTTATTTAACGTAAGTATATTTTATCCGATTATATTTATTTAAAATAAGTACATTTTCATTGAAAATTACCTTCGAATATTGGAAAACGTAATAGTCTGTAAATTTAGAATCATCATTGTGACATTTAATCAAAACTGTTATATCTATTGCGAAATCTTATCTTGATCAGTTTTATAACTAAAGGCGAATATCAAAAAATATTATAATCAAGCTTTAAATTTTATTATACATTTAGCTTCAAAAATGTTCATCTTTATATGTTGTACAGAAGTCATATCAGGTAAGATAAGAATATATTGTTTTAGAATTCTATGTGATGATATTTATTGGAACTTCGTGTAAGAAGGATTCTGTATTTCAAGTTTGACATCTAAACCTTATTGGTTGTTCCAATATTTGTAAGCAAAATAACTTAGGAATGAAATAAGAATAAAGTCTAAAATCACCTAACAATTTCTTATAAAAATAAAACTCGAGTCAGAGAAATAAATAGTTTTAAATTTAAAAAGATAAAAGTAAATATTTCTTTTTCTCAACTTTTTCAAGAAAACAGTTGTACTTTTAAAATTATGCTTTTTTCAAATGCATTCATTATTGACATTTCAATGTTTAATCATCAATAGTATTTTGCTTTTTTTACAATGAGTTTTGAAGAAAAAAGCTCTCGCATACATGAATTTTTACAAAGATTAATTGCCATCCTTGTGAGAAGGAAATGTAATCTTGGGAATGGGAAATTCGTGATTCGATCCTTACCATTGTTGAATTGTGATAGACTGATGCTGTATTTCTATTGATTATATATTTATATATCCTGAAAATTTTGTGGTTTCATCTCTTGAGCAACATGAGTAAAAAGAATTATCTTAGATTTGTTTGTCGCTCAACGATCATTTCTTACACACGAGGGCTAACTACAGCGAGGCCTACAGTTTTTAAAGTGGATAACGAACTTTCACAAACATCCATGCCCAAAGGAAGATTCAAGTCCACGAACTGTTGAACTGAAAATAAGATCGCTAACCAATCGGGTGCCAACTGGAATGATTATCTTTGGAAAGATAATTCGGTTTTTTAAATGTTCTTTATGTTAAAACTTAATAAATAATGGATGTGTTTAGAAATCCTTGCAGTAACTATTAGGTTATCGCACACTATTACGAGGACCAATTAGCTGTATAATATGCACATTTATTTTGCTAGAAATTTTTAGGAAATATATGATGTATGGAAAAGCTAACTTATCAAGTAAAATTTCACATATAATGCTCATTGATTTCTTTTATTAGTATATTTTATTTTTGAAACGGTTTCAGCTACATTTTAACCCTTTCAAAAACATAAAAATCTTTCTTTTCATTTTTAAATTAAAAACTTTAAATTTGCAAACTAAAATAATATGAAACAACAAGGTATTTAATCATTTTGGAAGAACTTTTAAGTAATATACGATTAAACAAAGGAGCTATTTCTTTCATGTTTTGATAAATGAAGCTTAAATAATTTCCAGGCTATCATCAGCATTTTCGTCAATCTTATTACAGAAATTCTTAAATTATACAACATGTACAATGGTAATTTAATTATCCGTATCTTCAGAAAAATTCCAATTAAATAAACTATTATAAAGTAAATTAGACCTAAAATTCAACATCGTATAAGCTAATTTCAAGTCTCAGTTTCGAAATTTCTAATAGGTAGTGGACTTACCCATTGTACAAAGCTGACAAAGGCAGCATGCAAATCATTTGTGACTGTTCAAAAGATAGTAAAAAGGAATATTTGTCGGCAGTTTAATCGAGGAGAAAGAGATTCGCTCGATATTATTAATTAAGTCTCTGTGAAGAGACAAGAGTAATTAAATTGTTTGAATGAGTAAAAGTTTTCAAGAAGTTCTGAAGTGCATTCACCTTCCTGACAGAAATGCTTTGTCTCCAAACACAAACAGCAGAGAGATTATCAGCATTGATAATTTTTTCTAGAAACAGTCAGTTGAAACAAGCAACTGAGAACTCTTTTACATCATTTCGAAAAATGCACTTGGAAATTTTTACTAATTCCTTGTTATTTTATCTCTATGAAATTGATTACGAATTCAAATACAAATATCATTTAAAGTATCCATCATTTTGCTTTTAGAATTCTAATGATATTTTACTAAAAATAAAAGGAAGAATGGTAAAAAAAAAAAAAAAGCCACAGAAGTATTTAAAAATTAAAAAAAAATTCTTCAGCCATCAACAATAATTTTACAGTTACATTTTGAAGTGTATACTTTCTGTTAAAAATTCCTTAGGTTGTTTTATGTTTGTGCACCAATAAAAATGCACTAAAATAACAGTAGATGATTCTGTTGATTGCATTCATTTGGTTGAACTTAAGCAGCATTATAACACAATGCCTATTATGATTCCAAATACAGTTTTAAGTAAGTTTCGTGAGTAATATTAATTAATAAAAATTAACATTCATTTTTGTTTTGCTTGCATGATGAAATATTTTATTATTTTAATCTCTTTCCTTGAAAATATTTATTAAAAAATTATGAAATTTAATACAGATAATTTTCGTATATTCACCGAAAATTACATTTCTTCCTTTTTTACAGCTATAGTAGTACTTAGAGGAGTTTTATCAGAATAAATTTTTGCGTTTTATGTTTTTCCAAATTGCTGATGAATGGTGAATTGATAAATGATGCAAGATAGTTAATTAATTCCTTATTGGTAATATATCTTATCTTGCAATTTTCCTTGCAGAAATTTACAAGCTAAAATATATAAACAAAGAAGCTAAAATATATAAGCAGTTGATTTCCATAAAATTTAACATAAGATTACATATGAAATTCACATGAATAATACATTCCTTATATTCACTATTCTATTATTATACTGGAAGGCAAAAGTTTCAATTATGTATAAAATAACAGAATTCGGAATTTTGAGCAGTATATTTATTTTCAGATTAATTTTCATTTCATAATAAAATAAGACATTCAATACAAACAAGAGCGTCAAATACATTTTAATAGTTAACATTATGTGAAAATAACAAATGATACTGAGTTCAAATTCCAATTATGCATATAAAATCGAAATACTTATATCTTTATTTACTCTGAGATATATAGAAATGCAATAAACATATACTATTTAAAAAAAACTTTGTCTTTATATATATATATATAATTCGTTAAATTGTTAAAAATAAAAACTCTTAAATTTTGCTACCGAAATCATTTTTTTCTTATACATGTTATTTATTATACCATATTATTAATAATTAATAATAAATTTGCTAATTTATAAATGATTATTCTATATTGAAAGCTTCATAGTTTGTGCACAACTGCTTGTAAAATAAATTAGTTACAGTAATTTGATTTATGTGCTCTTATTTACTTTTGATCTGTCTAGTTTATTTTGTAATCTTCAAATTCAAATTAATGTATATAATTAAAGCAATTACATACTATCATTTACAGATTTGGACTAAATTTCCAGACTTTGTATGTGTAGAATATAGCTGTAACTTTAATTTGTTCAATGACTGAATAAAATCTATCCTGAATTGGAAGGCGATTTCTCTTGGTTTTATTCAAAATTCACTAAATCATTAAAAAAAACTTAAAATTATGACAACTTAATTATTTTAGTGGTATTTGGAGCCTGTTTACCTAATAATATCAAATAAAAGAACATCAATATATGGATTTGGAAATCATTTAAAATATTTCATTTCGTATTACTTATGAAAATGTAATTTCCGATTTAAAATTTATCTCAGTGATGGGAATTATTTTAGCTCGTTTATACTGTATGCATGTTAGTGAACATGCGAATAATTTTCATTGAGAATTATACAAAGAATAATCATACATACTGAAGATAATTGCATTTTTATTAAAGGAGTTATATTAAATTTGCCGAACCATTTCACGCAGTTATATACACTTAATTATACATATTTAACCCTTTAATTATTGAAATGTGTGATACTATACGCTTCAATTGAATAAGTATATGTGCATTTAAATGTGTGTGTATGTGTGAAGAGGCATTCATATTAAATTACTAGAAATCAATTGACTTATGCACGAGAATGTGGATTTTATTAAATTTAAATCAACAAATAGTCAAATGAATGAACAAATTATCATTTCCTTAAAAAAATGTACTCATAAATTGCAAAATAAATAAATAAATTAAATTTAAGAAAAAGTATATGAGTTTCCTTTTATTTTTACTATACATGGTTTTCTTAAAAATTATGGAAGATGCTTATAAGCAGACGTGAAAAAGTGGCTTGAGTGAAAAAAAACTTAATGTTTTATGATACTGAAAATTTAATAGACATTGGAATATTATTCTTTCCTGTTTACATGTTTATGCATAAAAAAAGTTTTATTCAATATCATAACATACATTTGAAGTCTGTATGTCATTTCACATATAATACATCTACATCAAGATGTTAAATTTCTATATTCATGTTAGGTTCACATTTTTTAAAAACAATGCCTGAAAATAAAGAGGAACAAATTTCAGGTGGCATTCAAATACATTTTTTTTTATTCTGATATACTTAGATCAAAATAATGTGATATTTCTTTCATTGTTTAGTTTTATAACAAAAATAATATGAATTTAGTTTAAAAATAAATTGCGAACTAATCTTTATTCCAATAATTGCTGAAATTGAATGCATATATCTCTGTTTTAGTTAAATGTTTTAATAATATGTTTATTCAAATAAAGACAATTTTATTATTTCATTATATAGAGATAGAATTTTTAATCATAAGTTAAACCATATTTTTACAATACTTATTAAAATTATGAAAAAAGTGAACATTTTTACCATTTGCTTATTTTTAAATAAATGTTATCACCGTATTAAATGTTAAAAAAGAATATTACAATTGAGATACCATTTCAGATATTATTTATATTGAACAGAATAATATTTGTTATTCAGAATAATACTTCACAATAAAATTTCTCTTTTATTTTTGGTGAAAAGATATATTTTTTTTTAAAAAAAATAATGATTTAATTAAATATTACTACTTAAAATTTTATATTGTACTGAGTAATATACTAAAAACTTAATTCCTTTTATTTGCAATACATTATTACATTTAAATATTATGGCGCTCCTACATTTATTAATATTGAAATTTCAAAATATATTTAATACGCACATTATGTTAGTAGCTTAAAACTAGGATCAAACAGATATGTATTTAAGATGAATTAGTTTTACTGCAATTTCTACACTTATTCAATTGCATAACTGAAGACAATTGAGTGTGAGAATTTTCTTTGTGATTAATAAAGCTAATGCAAAAGGGGTTCTGTGCAAATTGGATGCAGTGTCATGTAACTCCAACTCCACTCAAGATTATTGAGAGGATTGTTTTGAGGTTTGAAATAGTATGCGTGAGAAGGAAAAGTGTACATAGTCTTATTACACAATTGTATATTAATTGTGCATCTGGGCTATTATGCAGTATTCAATGATCCTTATGTTACGCATTCAAGATTCTCATCTTAATGATGTCTATCGGAATCGACGGAAATCTGACTCACAGTATGCTATGGTAGTAGCATGTTATTAATCACGCTGAAACACATGGTATATCGAGAAGTAATTTACAGGAAAATTGGAAAATGAACCTTTAAAGGATGAATTTCAAGCTGTGTTCCTCAGCATATTTTGGTCAGGTAGCGAATATGCAATGAAATATTCTATTAATGTGACTGAAATGCCAGCTTGGATTTAAAATGGATGATTATAATTAAGTGAAATAAAAATTAATCTTTTATTTGTTTTCTGTATATAGGAGAATTTGTTTATAAATTTATAACTTGCCTAATTATTAGTTAGATTGATGCTACTTAATTAGCAGTGAATACATTAAATGGGAATTTTTAATCTTTATACAAAAAAAAAAAAAAACAATAAAAAATGCAGACGTTCCTTTTCCAAAGGCAAATTAAATGTGCTCATTAATTACAGACATCATAAATGAATTTATTAATTCCTGTTAAGTGCTATACAAAGATATATTTTTTTAAATTCCAGATGAAGGAATAATAAAATGTCAGCATATTGTTTAAACAGAGTGACATCAAAATTCAGTGCGAATATAAAAATAAGAATACATTAATATAAAAACAATTTGCTGTGTTAAAATTTCATGTAAATCTGGTTAGTGATGCTTAAATCTGACACATAGACTAATATTAATAATAATATTTGTATATGGCTATTCGTTTATCATAGAAAGACCTAGTCAGAAAGGGGCCATTATAAATCTGCAACAATGTTATTTTATTAATATTTAATAAAGTGTTTTTAATGTTAAAAAAATTTGATATTGTTGCTTAAACTACAGATGATGTTAAACGGAATAAAATATTTATTTATTTACTATAGAAGTGTTATAAGGAAGTACACTTAAAAAATACAGAAGACTCATCTTCAAGTACATTATCAAATACAGAATCCTAAGTTCAAGACATTCTGTCTGTGATATCCATTATAGTTGAGCACAGTAGCTAACAGAGCTGTAACCTGTACTCCATTTAAGGTAAAATAATTGCTATCATGTCCATTGATTTATTGCACCATAACATCAAAAGAAGTGGCTGAAAATCAAGCTTGAAGATGTCATTTGTTCTCCTGCTGAACTATGATGTGACGCACAGCAGGAACAAGCTACTAGAGAAATTACTCTTAACGCCCATCGGCAGTTGCTCAAGCAACTTCACTCGCTGGGCATATATATCTTACTGAAAATTTATTGTAACATTTTGACCTAGCAGTCAAAAAACTATAAAATTTCGTCGGATGATGAGTTTTAACATGCACTTCCTGTTAAGTGCCATTAAATAAACAAGGTGGGATCCAGTTTTGATCTCCTGGATCCCTTTCTCAACGAAAGACAAGTTACAAGCTGTTATAGAAACAGATGTAAAGCATGTTATTCCTTCCTTATGACTCTGCATGATAATTAATGTCTCATTAATATAATAATAATTTTTATATGAATAATTTATTGTTAGTGTTTCTTTAAATCCATTAAAGATACATTAAATTGATTATTTGACACATTTAAGTTTTCCATATTTCATTACACTTAAATAATTTTGAGTAATAAATATTTCGCTCTATTCTCTCGTCAATAATATTAAATATTGGTCTTTTCAAATTCATTTATTCATATGTATACCAAAGCGTCTAGTGTTAAATCTGATCAAATGAAGTGAAAATATTGGTATACATGAATATCAATGAGATATAAGTTTGAGGGGATTCTTCTTTAATTAAATTATAGTTCCAGAAGCCTTAAATTATTTCTGAATATATGACACATAATATTATACTTTGACATAAATAATTGTGATCAAAAGTAAAACTATCTCTCTCTCTCTCATTTCATTCTCAACAGGTTCCTGTATACATATTATTTCCATTTAGTATATATAGTGGATATTTTAAGATAAGGTTTAATAATTTATAATAATTGTGAATGCAAATATAAATTATAATGTTTTTCCTTGATATTTAAGTTTATTTCACCAGAAAAAATATACACATATTGGATTTAATGAAACAATATGCATTTTAAAATTAAGTCTCTTATTATCGTTATTACGGACTTGTTAGATTTCATTTTTGAAACAAATTTTTAGAGGTTAGAAATAATTGCATTTTTGAATAAAAATATACTTAAGTATGTAGTTTAAAATACAAACTATAGCATGTCCATATTAATGATTTAAAAAGCTTAATATTAAAATACATATTGTTTAATAACACTCTTTCAAATGTAGTCATGTATGTGCAATTAACAAAAATGTATAGATTTTTAATAATAGATTAAGTAACTTATATTTATAAATAGTTATCAATAAATAAGCAAATTAAGAAACATTTCATAATCGAAGCTTTTAAGTAAACAGCATGTATAATAACGCTGATACAACTTAATTTTTTTCTATGTTTTAACGCAATTTCTTTAGTTTTAAATATATTCATTTTTTTGAATTATAATTCAATGAAAACAAATACTATTTATTTCTTATGGAATTTTAAACGTGAAAATTGGAAAGGTAAATTCTATTTTATGTATAACAACCTATATTTTAACAAGGTATTATTAGAATCGGAACTCACTTATTTTAAAGTAAAAATCTGTTTATTTCTTATGAAATAAACAAGTTTTTTTTTAAATATAAGATTTATTTTGGAACTGCTGATAGGGTTTTTAGTTGTAAGGAATACGATTGTTTGACTATTTTCACGCACTGCAAAGCTCTATCTTTAAATTTTAATACATTTTAAAATGATGATGCATTTATCTTTCTATTAAACTTAAAATACCGAATATATTTCAGTATTAAATTCTATACATTAAAGGACACATAATCTCATTTTATTTATCTGATGCTCGTTTATTCTTAAACAATAGCAAACCTTATTAAAATTCAGAAATTTGATCGTCGAGTAATTTTTATGTATTATTTGTTATTCAAAATTGCGAACGGGAAATTAAATCGCCATAAAAAAGACTTCGTACAAGCTCTTAATAAATCAAATGGAGCACTAGGACGTTTATGACAACAAAATTTTTGCTGAACTATGTATTTTATTAAATCTCTGAAACAATGCAACTATAGAGATCGTGAAGAGAAAAAGGTGATGAATATATATTACCTCATTAAAAGAAAATTCTAGTTGTTGCCTCATTGGATATTACTTTAGCTCCTTTGATCCAACTCGAAAGGAATGAATCCACTTATTTTATAAGAAAGTTCAATTTAAGGAACATATGTAAATTAGGTGATTTAATTCTGTTCACAGCGAAGCGTAGTTGCGCAATTTGCATGCATGGAGGCGCTACAGAAACAACAACAGCAGCTTCAGCATAGATTCACAATTGAATTATGCTTAGAAAAATGAACACCGTAAAAGCGAACTTTTAATTAAGAATTCAATTCAAACGCGAAAATTTTATGTGAATGCCAACGCAGAATTTTAAATTCACAATGACTTATTTTTTCCCCTTAATCTTATAAGGAAGCTTCTGAAACTTATTTATTTTGTGGTAAAATTATTAAAAGAAAACTTGAATAAGAATAGAGCACTTTTGGATCTATAAAATGTTTTGGTATTTGATGATAGGAATTGATTGAAATAAAATAAATTTATTTATTAATATTTATTTATATTTTATGAGGGAATGTTTACCATCATATTTTAAAATGAATTTCTCAGAAGTATTAATACTGATTTCATTTTAGAAATAAAGCTGTAAAAATTGAGTGTTTAATTTTGTTACTTTTCATTTATATTAAAATAAATTGAGACAAAATTGCACAATACTTTTAATTTCCTGTGTTATTATCTCTTTCCTTTGAAACTATTACAATTGCGAAAGTTACAAATATTGCATTTTAAGATTCAAACAGATTGATATCTAATGTGCAAAATTCAGATTAACATGCATTTTGAATAGCATTAGTGAATGAAAATATCATTATTTATTGAGGATTTCAAAATGCTATAATTCTCTTAATTTACAATTACTGTATTCAGAAATAAATGAGAAATTGACTTTTGTCATGTGGATATTTTTCTAAATAATTATGTGAATGTTATAAGAGGCCTTATATATCGTTATCTGAATCATATTCTCATATTTCTATCATTCTTCCATGAAAACTCAAAGCCCGGAGAAATGAAATTACTGTAATTTTTCCAAAATAATTTCTTCTATCAGAAATTGTAGTTTAGTTATCGTTTTCTTATAAAAGAGCGTAATTAGAAATAGTGTAATAATTCATTAATTGATATAATATCAGAAGAATACGAGATTATTACCGAAGCAAAATATGTTATTTAAAAATGGAAATAAAGTTCAATAAATAAGTTGTTTAATAACATACATGCACATATATTCTCCATTCTTTATTTAAAAATAATTTTATTGTTAATTTTGAATTCCTAAAATACCGTCATAATCACATATTATAACCTTATTTATACATAAGTCTTTTTATACTTTCCACACTATCTTCAGTGTGTATATTATATTTTTAATTAAAAATTAAATTAGTACTCGATGAAAACTACATTTTTGTCAGATATAAGAATGAAACAGTGTAATTATTATTCTTGTGAATTTATATCTACTATTTTTATTTTATTTTTTATTTTATTAATGTACTTCTGCAGATTATATATATATATATATATATATTATATATATATATATATATATATATATGCAGATATTTATCAATGTACTATTACAAAAATACTTTTATATTTAATCAAAATTTTCTCCTTATTATAAAATATTACATTTACTAATATTTCATTTTTATTGTCATACATTTCCATTGAAATCACTAACTGTGCACAATATGATTTATCACGATGTGATTTACAGAAGGCTTGACAAATTTATGAAATCTAGGATCTATGCAAAAAAATACAACCTTCTGTCTGCTAATATAAATATTGCAGTAAAATTAATTTAAAGTAAAAACATCTACCAAAAGATAAATAAAAATCTCATAATAAATAAATAAAATAATACAAATTCGTTAGCCATGCTTAATTTTTCTTTCATTCAATGTAAAAGTGAATATAAATTCTAAAAATAATTAAAAATTGAGTTGTTTCTACAGTTATATTTTAAAGATTCAAGGAGAATCAGAATTAATATGATATTTTATTAAAATTTAAAGTTTATACTTAGAAATGTAAAAAATTTAAACTGCTTATTTTTAAGATTAAAATTTTGAAAATAATTAAACGATGAGAAATTGTTTTTTTATTTAAAATCTTAATAAAATAACTTCAATTTATAATCAGTTTAAATAAAGAAAACAATGTATTTTACTCTCTTTGTTACTTAATCTCATAAATATTAACGAAGCTGTTTTTAATTAAGTGTTTTGATGATTGCAATATTCAAAGTTATTTAAATTTGATGCGATTAGAATTTAAAAAGATATTTATAATTTTGCATTATTGTAATTAATTCGCAAAATTACGAAATCCTGATTTTTTGTAGTATATGTATTAATATTCATAAAGGCTATATATATATGCGTGTGTTTGTGTGCGTATTTAACAAGACTTTCTCTTAATGACATCTTTTTAATTCAGAATTTCGTTACTTTTTTCGGATGTGCATTTTTTGTTATAAAAATGACAATAATGACTTTTATTTTGATATAAAAAGCTACTGATTTAAGGAACTTCAAATTTTATACTCATTTTCTTCAGAGCAACGGAACATTTCAATAATCAAACATTTGAAATTGGAATCGGGCGCATTAATTTTTGTATCAAATTAACATTATTTTACAAAAGCGTTGCCTCCCGTTTTCTCATTATTTCTACTTCATATAATTTCCAGTCATCTCCATTTTCTTTGATCGTCTAATGAATACTTTGCGGTATCAGATTCATTAAAAGGCTGAAGTTTCTAGAGGCAGACTATGAGCATGGAGCCATTTTGAATGTGTGTGTCGTTTTTTCCCCCTCACAACTTATTCAATTCGTTAGTCAGGGATTTCTTTCCCTCTTTTCTTCAGCTTACTTATTTAATATGCTGAAACTCCCGCGTATTAAATTATCGCCATCCTTTTGAAATGGCTTTAATTACTTTTACCTGACTGCTCTCTTTTCAATTAAACAGAGGGGAAGCTTTTGATTTCTTCTTTTTTTCATTATCTGTCGGTAAGAGACAGGATTTTAAGTAAATTATCGAAGGGACTTTATACTCTAACCATTTCTGTCTTTCCCGTGTCTTACGCTAAGGTCTTTCGAAATTACATTCATTGGATGGCTTCTTTCTAAGTTCCCAACTTCCCCGATTTCTTTAAAGCTCGCTGTAGGAGCGGTAGTCGACTGAGGCTTTAATTAAACAGTGGTCCGTGTTCCAACAGTGGTCCGTGTTCTATCAGTGACGGGGACTTACTTCAGGGTGAACAATAAACCGGAATTCGCCATTAACGTCAGGGATTCCTTTTCCCCACTCTCATTCTTTAATCCAGAACAATAGAAGGTGAACTTTTAAAGCTTTAATTCTGAGGAATATAGTAGGGAAAAGCAGCTAGGATGGAAAAAAAAGTTCTAGGCACTAAAGGCACTTGATATTTCATGGCTACCGAGGTCTTAATGAAGTATACTTCGAAGGACTTAAGAATGTGAGGAACTTAACGAGTTTGTTGAAATAAGATATCAAGAGCAAATTCCAAAGTTTAAACTTCGTATCTTCTCATTCAGAGGAGGAACATAAAATAAAGAAGAGTTTTATAAATTTGAATCACGGTGGGAAGATGCTCATAGTGCTTAACCATTAAGGATTTATTTTTACTGGAATGTTAAAACTTGATTCTAATGTATCAATAAAAATTAATTCAAATTTAATTAAAATGGGAACTGTTAGAAAGAAAATAATTAGTTTAAAAGTGGTATATATATTCCTTATTTTAATGTTAAACTTTATTTGGAGAAGTATTTTCTAAACTCTAGAAAATACTACTCCAAATAATTGTAAGAAAATATTAAATTTTTTCTCGGATTTAAACAATATTAAATAGTTTTTAAGAAATATTTAATTGCAATAGTATTTATTATAAACTTAAGTTTTTTGCAAAATAATAAACTGCATTTACTTCAGCATATTGGAAATTTAATAGTAAATAAAACTGATGTCTGAAATTTAACTGCGCATAGTAAAAATAAGACTTTTTACTATCCTGAATTTCATTAATTTAAATTTGAACGCGTTTTATGATTTCATCTCTTGCGCTGCATGAGTGAAAAGAATTACCTTAGATTAAACCAATAAGCTTGAATGATATTTTAACTTTATTGTACTCACATTTTTATTTGTGCAATTAAACTCATCGTGGCCTAGTAATCAGACTACGCACTTCGGAGAGGAGTTTTGAGAATTCAAAGCCAATCACTGCTTAGCAATTTGAGATGTATATTACCTTTTTGTTTTCTTCATGCACATCTGTCGAGTTGAGTGATTTGACACCACTTGATGTACATTGTAAAATTCTAAGGCTGGTGTAAGACATATCAATATTCACAGCATAAATTTGCTATTCAGGGTTTTTTTAGATAATGAGTCATATTGATTTTCCTGCAAAGGTGGAACCCAGTACACAAACAAGCGCAGAAGTGTATGCAGAAGGCAGAAATACAACATCCAATTACTACTGTTTTATATTGGCCAGGATCGAATATCTGATCTTTCGATGTAAAAAGCACTAATCTATCTTTAGGCTACGGTAAGCTTCAGTGTGAGTGCTTGGGAATTTTCCAAATTTTCTCTTTTGCGGAAAGGGAATTTGACCTACATGTAAGAAAAATCCTCCCAAAAGACAATATTTGAAGGTGGATATTAAAAAGCACTTTAATATTGAGTGGTACAGTACTCAGTATCAAATCACTTATACTAGAGAAATAAAATATAAAAACATTTATATTATATTTAGAATTTTTTAATGGGCCTTATTCATGTACCGCTAAGGGGAACCATGTAAGCACCCAAGCTTAGAGTGCAGGCAGAAGGTAGAAGAGCAACATCCATTTCCTGCTGTTCAACATCGTCCAGAGTCGAATATGAGATTTTTCGCTATAAAGAACACTATTCTGTCTTTAGGTCACAGTAAGCTTCGATGTGGGTGCTTGGAAATTTTCCGGATTTTCTCCGGGAATATGACCTACATCTCAGAAAATTCCTTCCATAAGACTATGATTAAGGGTGGATATTAAAAAGCATTTTGGCATTAGTTGTCCACTAATCAGAATCAAATCTTTTATGAAAGAGAAATAAAATATAAAAACATCTATATTATATTTAGAATTTTTATGCATGATATATATACACTTGTTTCTAAACAAGGACAATTATAAGAATGCATTATTTTACAAAAAGCTATTGATATTCCTTGGAGGGATGCAATGAAAACTTTCTTTAAACTGAGGAAAATTGTACTAAATGCACTGTATTTTAATGAGCGAATTCTATTTTAATTTATTATATTCATATATATATTTAATCAAAAGTCATTTAGTTTTCAGATATAGATAAAACATATTGCTAAGCAAATTCTGACAGATTTATTTACATGGTTACTAAAACATTATTTGGACGAGGTATGCTTTGAGAGTATATTTGCAATCATTCACTTTAAAAAACTAAGTTATTCTAAAGAAAGTTATGTTGACTGAAGACTAGGCGTTCTCGAGAAACATATTCATTATGTGAATACCATAGATCATATATAAATACATTAAAATTTTTAATCAATTATTTTAACCAAGCATAAAAAATAAAGAACACTTGAAGCATTTTAATCAGAAAGAGAAATTCAATGTCTTAATTTTTATATTTGGAATGGTTCTATGTTAAGGTAATATGAAAATAGGTCATTTTTATTTTCATTATAATGTGGATCATTAATTTTTCATTGATATATATTTTTACGATTATATACTTCTAATATATGCCTCGTCTGATTTGCTTATTAATAAATAAATGGAATAATGACAGACATTTAAATAATTTATATAATTTTAAATGACTTTGGAAAAGTTTATTAAATATATTTAGTATTTAATATTGTAATTTAAAAAAGATAGATATAGTAATTCATAAAAATATTATTTCTATCATTAAAACTTATTTATAGTTAGGATATCCTTATGAGGAATTTTTGTATAAAATTGAAATGAAATAAGTGTTTTAATATTTAAAATAAAACTTCTCTCTGATAAAAAAAAAACAGTCAAATTAAATGTATTGAAAGAAGCTTCATAAAAATTAAATTTTTCAAAGCTTGATATGTATAATAGGAAATATCTAAGTGATTTCGCATTTGCAATCATTACTATTAGTATCTGCTTTTAAGTAAAAATATTTGAAATGATTGGTATTTGTGCATTTATTAAAATATTTTGTTAAGTTCTTCCATCCTTTATAGAAACTGAAAATTGCCTTTAGAAATCTTTTTATACTTATAAAGTAATTTATAAGACTTGAGAAATTTTAATTGTTAAAATAGGAACAAAACTGTTAAAATAAGTTACAAAAAGTAATCTTGAATACATTCGATGCTTTTAAATCATTAAAATGCACTGAAACCTTATGTTCTTAATCTCAAGAAAAGAAATTATTATTGATCATGAGCTTTTACTAATTTTTATAACTTTGATAATTTTTGAGAGCTAAAATTATTGCAAACATATTTTATTATATATCACGGATATTTTGTGGTATTGAAATCTTGTGATATTAATTTATTTAATTAAAAATTAAATATTTAAATCTTGTGATATTTAAATATTTAATTTTTTATTAAAAAAAACTTTATTTATATAGATATTTATATAATACCAAAATATTTAATTTGTAATTTATTTACTTCGATTATATTCAAGCTCATAAATCATCATAAAGCTGAAAATGATCGTAAAATATCTGTTGCAGTTAAATTATTTATGGAATCTTTATAAAAAAATTTTGAAATAATTGATAATGTTCACTGTTTGTTTCAAGTACATCAAAAGAAATAAAATGGGAAATAGAGGAATAGAGGTAAAATTTGCTTTATATGTAACACGAAAGGTTTTTTTTTTTTTTTTTTTTTTTTTTGTATTTTGACCGACTTAAATAAGAAGTTAATCTAAGAAATTCATCTGCACAAGGAAAGGAATTTCAATTCCCACCAGAAAAGAAACTGCATTTCTTTGAGACTTTTAAAAGATAAAAAAATAGTACCATTGGAAACAGAAAGAAGTTACTTTTCAGCTATTGAAACTCATTTATTCCGCTAGGAATGGGTACTGTTACCGCCCGAATCATGTTCATCCATATTTACAGAAGTGCTCTTATATTTAAGGTCATACGCATTAAATTTCTATTATACTTGCTCACACAATGACAAATAGAAAACTGTGGACATGAAGGGTGTTTTGAAAGAATGCATTTTTAAGAAAAAAATTATGATAATTTAAAACAAAATCAAACGTAAGCTTACATGTAGCAGTCTAACTTACTCTTACAAAAACGAAATCCCAGCGGTTTGACTTTGGAGGACAGAGTAGATTAAAAATGCAGTTGAGAATGTGCTTGAAAGGGGATTCAAAGTTTAAAAAAAATCACAAGTCATATGTGCAGAAAATTGCTACGTCAACAAATATTGTTTTGTTTGCTAGTAAAAGCTTAGTATTTCAAAAGTATATTTCAAACATAATCAGAAAAGTCGTCATAAATGTTCTTAATATTCAAATACCTCTGTGTGGAAGAGAATTTTAAAGGGATATGAAATCACTGTCATTTTTAAATTTTATCTTATCTTTAAAATAATGAACTAAGTTTCAACAAATCAATGTTTCCAGTTTAACTTTTATAGGTTAAAACAAAGCTATAAATAAATTTATAAAAACAAAAGTTATGCATGCCATTATGAAAAAATATAAACTATATGAGTTTTAATTGTTGTTTTCATTTTACCATTTTCACATTTTTAAACTCTGTCGCTAAATCTTAAATATTTTATTACATTTTAATGATGTTAAGAAACAATTCTCAATTTAAGAGACGAAATATAATTGCTTTTTTAGTTCACTTTCAATAGTCATAAGAGATGAAGTGAGGGTGAAATATTTTGTGTGTATATTTATGTTATATTTACAAAATGGGATACTAAATAATTTCTAAAGATATAAATGAACATGATATGCTTAACTAATCTAACACAGTTAAATAAACAAAGTGATTTAAAATACACCAGCATATGAATTTAAATTTCTTAATTGTAAATTATAAGTTATTATTTATGAAATACTACAACTTGATTCAATAAGATGTATGCAATTGCTTAAGTAAAAAACTGGTATTTTTATAAAGTGTAATTTTATTGGATTGTAGTCTAAGAAATTTATTTCATAATTTTAATGTTGATTTTATATTTCAATTTTTGGTATTTTATTTTACAGAAATAAATTTTTAATTTAATGCCTGGATTAGTAATATAAGGAACAGGAGAGTGCCAAAAATGGTATTTGAAATTCAAGTTATAAATAGATATTGAATTGTTTGCTAATTATAATTTTTCCTTCATTAAAGATAAATAGCTTGTTAAAATTAAGGGTAACTAGCAAATTAATAAATATAAGTTTTAGAGATTTGTCATTACGCGAGAGGTTTCTTTTAAACAAAAAGTTACGCATTTTTTATATAGTTCATTAATTTTATAATAAAAACAGCTAGCAATTTTAAAGACAATATTTCATATAGGATCTTTTGCATTGCTTTTAAAATATCTTTTTCAAAGAATTATTTATTCTGCCAAATTTAAAAATATTTTAATACTAATTTTATACTTTTAAAGATACATTCAATGAGCTTACGTTTATAAATGTGTTTGAAAAGTGACTAATAACTTTCCTTCTCTAGCTTAATGAAGTTTATACAAGTTTACCCAACACATTATTAATGATACTTTATTCATAGATGCTTTGAAAATGTAATGTATTTCTGTTAAAAACGAATTAAATGATAATTTTAAAAGATTAGAAAAAAATTTTCAATTGATCATGATGTCTAAGATTTATTGTGAAATCGAATTTAAAATAAATAAATTTCTAAATTGTGATGATGTTACGTAATAGGTATTGAATAGACTATTTATTATTTACTTTTGGTTATATATAGCTTATTTTTTTAATATTTTAGCATTTTAAAAGTTACATGAATATGTAATTCATCTTAAAGCTAAAATTGTGAATTTCTTGAAATTTCCAAAAAAAATATTTTATACATTTTAAATAGTACTTATTAGTAGAGAATGTTTTTATCTCTTTTTTATTTATATAAATGCTCTTTTTTATCCACATGAATTACTATCTATATTCCATTAAGTTAAAAATCATAGACATCAGCGAAAAATGTCTTTCTAAGAATTTTCAATTTTAAATTTCTTTATGAAGCTCTTTATATGTAATAATATATATCTTACTTCCATAACTGACATATACCTGTGTTGTTGAGAGCATAATCCTGTATGGCTGGCAGGTGTGGTACCAGGACACTGTTCGTAACAATGGTAAGTTGCAACAAATACAGAAAATTGTTCTACTTAAGATCAGCAAGTCTTATAGAACCACCTCAACTGATGCCCTTCAAGTCCTTGCTGGCTGCCCTCCTCTGCATCTGAAGGCAGATTCCTATAAAAAACGATCCGAGCTGTGGAATTATGGTTCGACTATTAGTGTTAGCGACAGAAACTGGTCTTCCAAGAATGCATGGACTCGTACTTTGAGGAATGATCCGCCCTGTACTCATAGACAAGTGGAATGGTCGTCTATTTCTAACCATCTTGACCATTTGCCTACACCGATGGCTCCAAGATCAGCAACAGAGTAAGATGTGCCTCCATTATTCTTTGCAACGAAGTTGTGATCTGGAGCACCAAAGTCCGATTGAATGATGACACAACGGTATTCGAAACAGAAGCTTCTGCCATTCTTCTTACCATGAAATACGTTCTGGAATATAATGTTCCGGTCTGCCACATGCACACAGACTCTAAATCTGTGCTTTCGGCTCTCTCTGCTACAGTCATCAATAGTGACGTCATCAGCGACATTAGGAAGATTCTCACGAACAACCCCCAGAATTTTACCTTTTCATGGGTAAAAGCAAATGTGGGCATCCGTTTCAATGAAGAAGCGGGTAAAGCCGCTAAAGACGCAACCACAAATGAGGATATTGGAATCACAGTCCGACTCGGTAAGCAACAGTTTATCACCCTTACCAATGAAAATAAACTGAACAGATGGCAACATCTCTGGGAGTGCTCATTCAAGACCAAAAAAATCTATTCATTCTTTCCAAAAGTATCTTGAAAAAGAATCTCTGCAGACTTCTACTTCAACAAGTTCCTCACCGGTCATGGTTCCTTTGGAACCTATCGAAGACGATTCCATGGACAAGAGGACACCTGCTCACATGATGGAGAGGCTCAACACATCAATCACCTCATATTTGACTGTGAGCACTACGCTGATGTCAGGACATGCCATTTCCCAAGTTCTACCAGAGCTGATAAAGTCCCACAACTCCTCTCCAACAAAGGCTTCTGGAAGGGGATCCAGGAGATTCTACTACAAGAGATGCACTGCCAACTCACTGGCTGACTCCACATTTTTTGTTCTCTGTACATATGCAAATTTTTTTATCTGTATTATATCTGGTATCAACACTGTATTTTACTTTGTTTGTATTTTATGGTGTATCATGTTGTTTTGTAACCTTGTTGGTATTTGATTATTATAGGCCAGATTGCCCCTCCCCTCTTCCAGTCAGAATGAGTTCCAATGAACGTCTCTCGCGCCCCATCACTTTGAGCCTTTTTTTATAGTGGTTTCGGTCACCCCACCACTTGCTGGGAGTTCTTTCGGTCATTTGACCTTTGCAACCACCTGAAATTTGTCTTCAGTCTTGTGATTCCTCTCTTGACTGGATTACGCAGCGACGTTCACTCACCGCATACCTTCGGGTGGGTCAGTGTTCCATTCAGAATATGATATTTACTTTCATAACCTATGTTTTATGCAATTTAAGTAAGTTTAACTTATGTAAACTAATTTATTCTAAATGTATTATTTCCTAGACTTACGTCATATGTATATATATACAAAAGTACTGAATTATATGCAACACACGCAAGTACTGAATTATATGCAACACACGCAAGTACTGAATTATATGCAACACACGCAAGTACTGAATTATATGCAACACATGCAAGTACTGAATTATATACAACACACTCACAAAATTACTGGATTATGTGCAACATGCATACAAAAGTACTGGATTAAATGCAACACACACGAAAATTCCGGATTATATGCAACACACGCACAAAAGTACTGGATTATATGCACAGTATGTAATTAAAGAATAATATATATACAATTATAAAAAACTGAAATAATACAATTACTAATATATATAAATTTTCAAAGCGCAAAGTGTTAAAATTTTTAAACATATTATTAGAATTTATACTTTTACAAATGTTACTTGAAATGTATTGATTTACTGAATTTCTTACAATTTGTTTTTCTTTTTTTACATAAAGTAAATAAGGCATTTCTTTTAACTCTCATAACGATTAAAATGAAGAGAGTTGATCGCTCTCACAAGAAATTGATGAAAAATTCCTTTGACATAACAGAAATAATTATCCCTAATTTGATGCTTAAGTTGAAGGCATCTATCTCACATAAAATAAAAGTACTTTTTGATAAAATATTAAATAATTCATAAAATTTTTATCTCGAATAAAAATTCAAGATTCCTTCACAGCATATTATTTTTATTTTGCATTCTCTCAGCTGGGAGTGGGGATCAATTGGGTGGAGAGTGGAATTTCCATTTTGTTTTGCATATTGATCTTACGGCTTTACAGGCTCTTCTGTTTATTACTTAGATGAGTGTTAGATAGTACTTATTAAATTTTTCTTTCAAAGAGATGAGCTTTATAGGAGTTAAAAGAATATGAGTTTTGAGATTTTTTTTTAAAATCATTATACCCCATTATAATTTCTTAGAAACATCCGTTTTGGAATACTTAAGTAAGAAAGTTTATACTATGCTTGACTGATATGCTACTCTTAAAATTTAAAAACTACTTTTTAATATATTTATAATACTACCATGTTCTGTAACTTAAAACCAGAATAAAGGAGTCATTTTAAGTAAGGTTTACACTTTAAAATAACATTTCAGTAATCACTTTCGAATTTATGTCTAACTTTCTATTTTTTTTTATCTAACATTTCATTTTTGATTAAAAATCTTAAAATTATTATTTAAAGAACTTAGGTTATGTATTTGAATGGACATATACACACAACATACACGTAACAGATTGTTTATGTAAATAGAGTAAATTATTAGAAATTTAAGAAATTGTGTTGTCACTTTGGTGTCTTATAAATGTTTTGATCCACCGTATATTCCGATTGGATGGTGCTTATCTGTAAATGTTATATGGCTAAAAAACTCTTATAAAAATTAAAAAGATATCCTGCATAAAAATATACCTATTGGGATTGGGTAAAGCAAGCAAATTTAGTCTTAAAAATTGAATGAATCTATGATCACGAATAAAAAGGCAATTTCATTATAGTACACAAATGAAGGATTATTGTAGGAATATTTTCGCTTAGTGATAGAATATAACTCCTTGGATTTATTTAGATATCTCTTATGAAAAGTAAAATAAAGGAATCTTCTCATTATCTTGCTTATCCCAAAAGTATTTATTGATTGTTAATGTTCATAGGTTTTTCTGGTTTTAAGTTAACTTAAGAGTTCTGCTCGGTTTATAGTATTCTAATAAACATAATATGAGTAAATATTTTAATGCTAAGAACTCTATTAACCATTCCAAGCATTTCATGCTCTTACTGACGATATATTGTAAAAATTTATTAATTTGATCAATTACCTGTAAATACCAATCGAAGTAATACAAAATAATAATTGTTGTAATTAGCAATAAATATTCACCAAGTAAGTTTGAAAATTGCTTACAATAATGATGAGTTTTGATTTGATGTTACAAAATTTTTAAAAAAAAATTTGAATAGGTTTCTCAGCAAAGTGTTTTAGTCTTCAATATACACACACAAACAAGAAACGATATTAGTTCAATAGAAAGTAGGAAAGAAGTCTCTAAACATCATTTCTTTAATTCTAGTGGTTTTATGCAGCTAACGATTTTTGAGTTTCTGCTAGCTCTTACCAAATGCAACAACATCCGAATAAATATTCATGAAAAAATTTATCTTTTCCTACATATACATGTATTTTTTATTTTTGATTAATTATTTATTTCCATTTTGTAACTGAGTAAATAAGACTAGTTGATCTTAAATGTCCATTAATCAATCAAAGAACAAAATCCTTAAAGAATTTCCAGGCAGGCTTGTAGCACAATATATTCATTAGGTTGTAATTAAAGAAACGCTTCATTGTTAAATACAATTCTTGCAGTGCATATATACATGAACGCATGCACACACATAAACACACACAATTATTAGACATTTAGAGAAAATTGTAATTATAAAACAGGAAAAATCAATGTTGTTGTTGTTCTTCTCGTACGCCACCTAGGCTGGCAAATTGGGATGCGCTGCTCCACTTTTCCAACTGAACCGTATTTGGTGTGGAGCCCGACTTCTTCAGTACACACACATGCCATAGGGACACGTTTATAGGGCAGGCAACCATTCACACCTCATTCACACGAGGAAGGGACAAATACAGGATAGAGGGAGAGAGAGAAAGTACATCCTTGCCTAAACCGGGATTAGAACCCATGACCTCCCTTTCCGCAGTCAGGCACGCTGACCACTAGAGACAAGTTAACTGGCAGGAAAAACTAATATTTTCCTTACTTATTTCATATACTTAAAAGGTTTTTCATATGAAAAGTTTACGACCAAATTTAACAATACATTTTTGTAAAGCTAAAAAAATATGTAATACTTTGATATTTTTCAGTTAACAATTATTATTTTTGATTTATTTCATGGATCTCTCTTTCAATTAATATTCATTAATCTTTAAATACCTATAAAGCTAAGCATCCCCTAAATGCTACACATAGCTGAAAAGTTTTCAAAGATATTTTTTTAAATATATTTGTAGGAAATATTAAAGGTATAGGAAACAATTTTTGTTAAACTAAAACATTTTTTTTTTATTTTGTTGCTATAGATGAATGATATCTATGCATTTAAAAATTAAAATAATCAGATGGAGCTTAAGGAGATACTTGAGATGATTTTTGTATTTTATAAACAAGTTTTAATAATTATAAAGAAATGTCCTTAATAATTAAAAATGTTTTGTTAAATTAATGTTGGAACAACTGTGTTTAAAAGTGGATGCTTAAAAATATGTACTTTTATAATGATATATGAAAAAACAAAAAAATTATTATTATAAAATGTTTTTATAATAATCACATATTTATCACAGAAGCCTATTAATTTATTTTAAATCGTTTAACACCAATACTAAAATTAAGTTTGCGATTGTAATTAATATTTTACAGTGAACACAAAAAAGAATGTTCAAAGTTATAACTGTTTGATATATTATTGTATTAATCTAACGCTATGATTATCAATTTATTATTTTTTCTCTATGAAAAGTTATTGGATTTTATAAAAATCTAAAAATAAAAAAATGTATTTTATCAACAATAATAAGCTTAAAATACTGATGGTAGTTATATGCTTTGAAAAATGAGTCATACATAATCGTTTATAATATAAAACTATATATTTAAAATACTGATATAGTTATAAACTGACAGAGTTAAGTTTAACATATAAACTTATATGTTAAGCTTTGAATTTATGTATTCAACTTTTAACATAATACTTGTATATAAATACATATGTCAATATTTTTCAAAGGAGCTTCATAACAGTTTTGAAATTAGTGTAATTATTTTTATAATTTGGTTTAACAAAGAAATGTATTAGTAAAAACAAATAATAAAATATACTGTCATATATTTTAGGATTTAATTAGACAATATAGATTTTAATTACTCCTTAATTTAAATAAAAAACAAAGTTACTTCTTAGTAAAAAAGATTATACAATATATTAATGATTATGCAATAATTATGCAATTAATTCATTGACCGAATTTTATTTTAAAGAAAATAAATAGATCTAAGAAATAATGAATAGATCTAAGAATAGATCAAGCCAATGAATAGATCTAAGAATAGATCAAGCCAATGAATAGATCTAAGAATAGATCAAGCCAATGAATAGATCTAAGAATAGATCAAGCCAATGAATAGATCTAAGAATAGATCAAGCCAATGAATAGATCTAAGAAATTTCAATTAATGGTAGATTGCTCAGTGTAATAAATAAAACTATTTTCACTGTTAATTTTCAATACATATATTTCTAGCGTGCAATAATTCAGGTCTTTTTAAATTATCTTACTAATGCATATTGACTTATATATTCCAAGTATCTCAAATAGTGTTAACAATATGAACAAAATATTATAATGAACATGTGTGGATATATATTTATCATAATTTTATTTTGTTATATATTATTTGTAACTAATATTTAGAAGTAACTGGAAACTATGGAATACTGATCAACATTTTTTCGTTTTTCTGAATAATGATATTCAGAACAATCATTCAATAATTGTTCTGAATAATAATTCGTTGTTCTGAAGCTGGAACATAGAACACCTCAAAAAAAATAAATAAAAATTAACAATCCCAGCATGTAAAACATATTCTCACATTGTTAAAAAATCAATGGAATAAAAAAACGATTTATATTTTCAAAGCTCGTTACCATAAATTAGTTTTTATTTTGAGTTAATACATTTGCTTTTATCTTAGAATTTTAGATAGGAAATGTTTCTACCTCTACAAAAATAGGTTTTATTAAGGAAGTGTTAAAAACAACTCTGATTTTTTTTTATATCACTCTAACTATAAAAAGATACAGATACGCTATATACTTTAATGAAAGCTCCCCATCTGTCACTAAACTTCTCAGCTGTAATGTCTAACTTCACTCCAATTCACAGAGGAAGACTAATAACAACTTAACTCAAGTGCATTGTCCATTTTTTTTCTTTGCCCCGAGTAGAAGTGAGGTGAGAAATAAAATATAGTGTTTTTTTTTCCAGTTACGCGAACAACAATTTAAACCAAGTGCAAGAAGGAGATATGTTTCCTGTTGAAAGAAACTATGAACTTCAACGCAGAGCTCGCAGTAACCGTGATTCTAATAGCATTTATCCATTTCCAGTATTGTTCTTTTTTTCGTAGGAAAAAAATACTCATGAAATAGAACTTTTACTATTTTCTTTTGAAATGTAACTTCTTTTTTAGATTGAATTCTGTATTACCTGAACAGCTACTATTAAATCAAGTTTTTAATTTGATTTATTTTGAAGACGAAGCAATCGAAACACACACACACAAATTATATATTCAAATAAGATTTCCTTATATTAGGTATAATGTTTATTGATAAATGAAAGTAGCTCTATCTAATAAGTCAAAAGACCAATTCGAGAATAGTATAGAAACAAAATATATTTATTTAATAAATATGATTTAACTAAAGTAATGTTAAAATTTTATTCTTACTATCAAGTGTCTGTTAAACTACAAATAAATATTTACATTTAGGAAATATTTTAAAATTAAATTAAATGTTTGTCAAAAACACACACAATTTTTTCAAATAAAAATTGTAGCTTATAAACAGTTAAGGCAACATGGAAATTGTTTAGCTATTTTGATGCAATAATGTTTTTGAAATCAGTAAATTTTTTTATTATGCTTTTAAGCAAATTAATTTTCCTGGATGAATATCATATAAAATTTTTGAGCAACACTATATTTGTAAGTCAAAATTTGATCACTGAAATCATGTATTTTACTTTCAAAATAAATTAAAGTATTTATGAACATATTGTCTCATGCTTCTATTAAAGAACTTATTTTTTAACTAGTATATATGTGTATATGATATTTAAATAAGTTAACTTAAATATATAAATTCATTGAATTTTTAAAATTATAAAGTAAATTAATTATTAAATAGACAGGAATTACAAATATATATATATATATATATATATATATATATATATATATATATATATATATATATATATATATATATATATATATATATTAAATTTACACTTGAAATAAATTGGATTTAATATATGTCTTTTTTTCTTTCAAAGTAAAATAATTTAAAAATGCTTTGTTTTTGTTTGATAAATAGAAATTAAATCTTCTTATAATAAATAACTTTGCTTAATCTATGGAGATTTTTAAGAGTGAAAACTGAAAATGGTATATGATCATTTAAATAAAAAGAAAATCTTTATTTATAATTTTTAATTAATTTAATGATTTTATTTAAATAAATCATATACTGTCATTACAAAAAAAAATCGAAAAAATTGCGTTATTAAAATTACTTACTTAGAATATTACTTCATTGTTTTGAGTGAAATATTTATTGACTTGTGTAATTTGCATACATTCATTTTTTATAAAATTTCAAAAAGAAGAGACAGCAAGTGTTTCTTGGAAGCATTCGTGCTTTCCGTCATCACTTGTATTTTATCTTACCATAAATGCAGCATGCATAAATACTTCAAATGATTATGAAAACTACAGAAACAGTTAAGGATAAAAATAAAATTTCAGAATGTGAGTTTTAAGATTTAATAATTAAAATATAATCCTAGCAACAAATTTTGTATTGTAAACTATAGAAGTCTATATCAAAATAATGTATGTATTCCAGACTTATGAAGAATGTTTTATAATATGAAGGTAGAACCACCTTCGGTACAAATCTTCATACTAGGCAATAAAGCTTAGATTCGACCAGAAATCTAATCTTTCAAGTTCTGATTAATAGTTAGAAAATTAAAATACCTTTTTTTGTGTGGAGTAATTGTAAACACTCTAAACGAGATGCCTGTGGTGGATGTCTTTTCCAGATTGAATTCTATAAAATAGAAACTTCAATTATATTTCATTATATTAGGTCAAGTCACTATTCCTGGCAAGGTGAAGGTTTCACTTCAATAATAGTTTGATGAACATGTGCGTGAATAGGTGCAATATTACCCTAGAAAATTCTTTTTTCCGAAGTAAACAATGTTGGATCATAGGAATATGACCTGATCAAAAAAAAAAAAAGAAAAAGAAAAAAAAAACTTTTTATATATTTCTTGCTAATCATCTTTTCTTTAAAATTATGACTAAGCAAGAAATAAATAACTAAACATAAAACGTACACCGTTGTCGTCATCATAGCAAATTCGTATCCATGACTGAAAGAAAACAATTTCATACATTTGTGCCACTCGAAAGTGCAACTATTTCTTTTATGTTTGTTTATAAAGTTTGAAAGCTATTTGGTGGATCATATAAACTTTATTCTTCTCATCAATAGACAATATCTTGCGATTGTGGCACCACATTATAAAACAGTTGGTGTTAAAAAATCTGACAAGTTATTTAGGAATAATCGCTATGCCGCAAATGTTACATTTATGAAGGTATATCCTAACTGTGGAGACTTTGACAGTAGATGTTTACTTTTTGCCATTACAACCTGCTTCAACAATTGTAGATCTATTTTAATGAAGCGCCGGCATTTTCTAGACTTCTTCAACTTTGCTAAAACTACCTATATACTTTAATAATATGCAGTATTATAATAAAGACTTATTAGCATGAGTTTTATTTTAATGATTATGTAGCGTATTATTAAATGTCCCATTGATTTATTGGTGTTTTCATCATTTTGTTAGCCATCTGTATATGAGATAGTTCAAGTCGAAAACTTACTATGTCAAACCTAAAATATTCAAAAAAGGCTCAATAATAAAAACCAGATTAGCTGGAAAAACTGTGATCAAATTATTCATGTAGACTTTAGCAAGAAGTCATAAAATGTGGTCAATCTTTAAGTGAACGAAAGTTATACTGTCAGGCGAATCACCTTTTGCACATTTTTCCATATAAAAGCTGATGTTTGTTCAAGCGTTTGACTGTAATTATATCTCTTCCAACTAACAAGCGTGGTAGTGGATCTATCATGGTATGGTCAGCCAAGTTTTATTTATTTATTTTTTTTTTGCTAGCTTATTCCTACTAATTCGTAACTTTGAAAAGAACAATCAATGGAAATATATTGACGTTTTAGTCATCAAAGTGTATCCCCTGATACAAAAATTGTTTCCAGCGGAACAATTTTCTCTCGAATAATTAAACTTTAACTCATGCAGTGGGACTTAATCTAATCTTAATTTGATTGAAACGAAGCTAAAGTGACCTCTGACTTCATAGTCTGTTAGCTTCAACACAATGGCACCGTTAAGGTCTATTTTAGAGCGTACAAATTAGATTCGATGTTTTCCACTAACATCTCTTCTGGAAGTTCTATAAGGTGAGACAATATTCTTCTAAATAAATTATACAATATTCTAAATAAATGATGCAACAAATGATAGAATATTCTTCTAATCACGTTTTAGCATTTGTATGATTTGATTCAAAAGGAATACATTTGTATTAAATACCAAATACATTTTCTTATGTTATATTCATAAAGTGTTCTAGATAAATTAGGAGTGTTTTCTTTGCTTTGATAGTCACCACAATATGAGTATTTTTGGAACATCCTGTGAGGCGGACGTTCTATATTAACTATATACGAAAGACGTTTATTTTTCAACAAAAAATATGAAGGTATTTATTTTAAATGAACAAAATTCATTTGAAATAAATGAGATTAATCTAGAAATGAGATTAATATAAAAACTTTTTATTACTTTTGTCTTTTAAATTCTATTTGAGATCGTAATAAACAATGTATTATTTTTGTTGATGTTAGCAGTTTTTAACAATGAACAAAAATCTAAATATATGACGAAAAAATCACTCATATATACATTCTCTTTTTTTTATCTAATGTATAACCTATCAAATATGGAGATAGAATTTGTTTGTAAGAATTATGTGAGTTAGGGTAGTTTTATTATGATTTTAAGGTTCTTAAAAATATTAGCCTAGATTATGTAAAGACAAGAAAAACGCTATTTTACTTCCCTAATTCTTTAAGTTGGAAAAAGTGAAAAAAATAAAGAATTTTGGCAAATCAACTTTTTTTATTAAAAAGCAATTTATGAAATCAATTATTATTTAAAATTATATTTTTATCTGGATAAATTAGGGTATTAAAATATTTCATCATATTTAGGTAGTGCATGTTTCCAGTTCTTGTTTATTTTATTTCAATAAAAAGAAAGCTGAATTTCTGAGAAATCTGTCTTCTATCCGCGAATAGTTTTACAGAAAAAAGAATGCCATTCAGCCATAGGCCCTGCCCAACCACTATTATTTGAGCAGTTTTTCCCGATTTTATGTGATTGAAGCAGAACGGAAATTGCTTGCAATTCTGACTTCGAGAATTAAAATAAATTAAAATGAATTACTTTTCCAGGTAAAAGAGAACTGGGAGGTCAAAGTATAAAAAAATCAACCATGAAACGACAAAAAGTGATTGGGAGTTGACAGAATTTGCATATTATTGCCCTTTCTAGAATAAGTGACATGGAGCAAAGTAAATGTATGGCTGGGGGAACGTCCAATAAAAAAAAACGAAAAATTTCGCTTTGATATCCACGAGATATTTTTATTTCATTTTAAAGTGAATTGTCCATTGAAATGGTAATGAGCATAATTTTATTTTTATCTGAGTAATAAAAAGGGAGGAGAAAAATTTAAGTGCTTAGAGAGGTTGCCATTTTTTTTGTGTGTTATTTAAAGACTCAGGCATTTTTTCGATATTTTTTCTACTTCCCTTTTTTGAATAAAATCGTACAGTGAGTGTTATGTCGAGATTAGGAATTATTTCCGAAATTTATGCATTCTCTAAATTACCTAGTCAAATAGCATTAAACTTACATTTTTATATATTTTGACCAATCTGACGCTTTTATTGACAAGTTAATTTAATTTTTGAATTTCTCTGTCGAATATCGCTGCAGCAAGGTATTACAAGAAGATTAAAATGCAAATCTAACATTTTTATGTATTATTTTTAAGGGAATATATTATCAAACAAATGTAAATGGTGTCTATTGATTTAGAACAATTATAAGCTTGCGCTAATTTTTGATAGAAAATTATAACTTCTATGTTGAACACGCTGTTTTACCAAATATGTTCCCATCAAATATTTTATTTATTTTGTTATCTTTCAGCTTCATTTAATAGAATTTAAGGGAATATGATTAACGAACTTTTGTTCAATTCATTTGTCTTTTGCGAAGCATTTGCTAAGGACTGATTTCAAATGTCTCTGTGATATATTGCGGAAGAAGAGTTGTTTGATGAATGACAAAATTCGTTCACGCATTTTATAAAATAAATTGTTTGTATAATCCGTTTAATTTATTAAAATTCTGACATTTCTAGTCATTCATTTACTTTAGATTTAATGATGGGTTTCGTTCAGGTAAGTCATGGATACATTAACGTATCAAAAATAAATAACAGTATTAATTCTTCCATGTTATTCGAGGATATATTATTTGAATGAATAAAAAAAAATTTAAAAATTCCATAATTTTCTTACCAAGCAACTAAGAAATAATTTAAATTTTGTATCATTTTGTGTGCATTGGTTGGTATTATCGTAAAATATGAAAAATTTTGTGTTTTAAAATTTTAATTTATTTAAATAAAGGAAACTCTGACTTTAAGTCTATATGATAGGGGCATAATTATGATTAAATAAAGCTCTGAGACTCATAGGATTAAGGTTATATAAACTTTGTGTTTTGTCAATTAAAGAAATAGATGACTTTCTTAAATTTATAAATTTATGGAATATTTCCATAATGAACCACAGAAATAATCATTGTTCTTTTTGAAGCTTAGATCAATTTAAGTTTTATTTTTTACTACTTTTTAAGAAAAATTAAGAAAATAAAATTCATCCCTACTAAAGAAGTATAATATTTTTAATAAATGCACAAAGATAATTTATAAGTGTTCTGATGAAAAATATTAAATTAAATTTTTACCTAAGCCTTTTTATAATAAATAAATTATAATGAACATCTTTACTATTCAAATAATCGTGCAAAATCATTATGAAGAAAGACGGTTATTATAATGCCTAAAATGTGTTAAAATTATTATCCTTATTGGCATTACGCGAAGTGTATATATATATATATATATATATATATATATATACTTCCTAATACCAATCTAATGCTTATATATATATATATATATATATATATATATATATATATATATATATATATAAGCATGTGAATTATGTATTTTACTTCCTAATGCCTTTAAAAATAATAATTTATAAATATAAATTTGTAATTTCTTAGGAATAGTGGATTCCTCATGTTTTAAAGAAAAATTTCTTTAAGCTCCAGACATGTGACAGCGATGATTATTGTCTGTGCACTTTATTCTTAATAATTATTATCGAATATTTTTGAAGTTCAATGATTTGGATTGTAAAAGCTGATTTGTTTTTACTCTGCAGACACATTTTGCAGACAGATGGATAATTAGACCAGAGTTAGTTGCTTGTAGCTCATACACTGAAATATTACAAACATCCATATCTGCAGTGAATTCAAATCCATGTGCAAATTGTCAGAATACTAACCATCCACTGTCTGGATTTGCGGGGTAGTGAATAAGTACGGGTAATTTTGTATTCATACTCTTTTTGATTGAATCCAGTTTGATTGAATAAAATGTTTTTGAAGAAACTGTATCTCAAAAGTCTAATGATATTTATTAACTAATGATATATATTATGATGTTCATCAAGGGTAATAATATAACAGACACTTTAGTTAAATAGGGAACTATTGATCCTCATTGCCTTCTGTTCCCCTTACTCACATGAAACACAATATTTTAGTTGCTAAAAGCTGAAATAAAACCACTTGTCATGTCTCGCCTTCACACTGGTATCGTAGTTGTCGGCCGGGAAGCTCTGATTCTTACTTTCTATCGTAGGGGTCAGGCAATTATTACTCACTTTCTCTGTGGGCATCTTCGTTCAAGGACTTTCTCTGAGTGTTCTAAGCACTAGGAGGTCTGCTGCAAATGTTCTATTGAACGCGGGGTTCTTTTAACGATATTTCATCGTGTCTGGACTTATTCCAGTAGGATCTTTAGGATAACAAATTGCTGATTTTGGACTTTTTGGACAAAAATTCCTGCACTTGATATAGCTCCACTATACTCGGGGATGTACATCCCTTATTTATTTAAAATATATTACAACTTTGTTTACACATTGTTTAAAATACAAAATTTTAAGAATTATTAAATGAGTTTTCAGACTTTTTTTTTATACAATACAGAGCATTTTGTTTCCATTATTAAAGAAATAAAAAAGTATGTGTTGCTCATATTTTTTAAGTAGAGATGCTCTGACAGTTTACGCGCAAGTTTTTAACCTTGTAATATTAAATAATTCGGACATAATGGTAAAAGATCAAAAGCCTGATTGATCTATAAAGTGCAAATAAATTTTTGTGTATAATGTATATTCGAAAGTTTGTGTTATCAATTGAAAAATTGCTTTTAAAAAGATTGAATATTGATGATTGCTCATTTTAAAAGCAGTTATAATTATTTTTAGGCACAAAGTCTAATATTTTAGTTGCTCTAATTTGAACTAGAAAATATAGATCTGTGTCTGTATCATTTATGATTCGAATTAATTTAAATGAAATAATATTTTTGAACAGAGTTTTAGGAAAATCAAATTACATAACTTTTATTTCAAAATTTGCTTTTTTAAAGTTGAGTTGTACGAGTACAGATGTTAATATATTTAGATTTCAAATATAATTTAAAATGATTTATAAAAATTCAAAACTTGTTGAAGTAAGCTTAATTTATAAAAAACATTGTCTAAATGTAATGTTTATCCGGATCAATGGGACAAACATTAGCAAAACTCTGCTACTTTTTAACTGTCAAAATAAAAAATTTCAATATTATCAGAATTTAGTATACTTCTTTTCAAGATGACTGTAAATTTTGTTTGGTAATGTATGATGATAAAAGAGGAACGAAAATGAATTAATTTATGAATGCAACTCTGCTCCAAATTAGAAAACTTATAAGAAATCCTCTTATTACCATCACAAAACACTGAATAATAAAAAATTGAAAAATGTTACATCATTTTAAATTATTCTACTCAGTTAACTACGTCTCTCTCTCTTTATTAATCTCAGTAATCAAACAAGAAAATGATCCTCACATAGTAAACATTTCAAAAAGTTTATATAAAGAAAGTTTCTTTAATATTATATAAGGGTTTCCACAAGAATAATAGAATATTGAGAATTCTCACTACAGTAGATAATATTTTAAAAGAGTTCTCAAATATTATGATAAAAATGAGGTCCTTAATTTTAATTTACATGGTAGAATGATCAGTTTTAAAAACTAAAGAAAATAATGTGTAATCTTGTTAAGAATAAAAGTTTCTAAAAAGGTTGCTTACAAATTTTGAGAACTATTTTAGTTTAAAGTAACTTGAAAGAAACAGAACACGTTTGACAGTTTATTATACTATAATAAAAAATGTCCTAATTAATAAAATATTTATTGTTGTAAAATGGTATTCAAAAATAAATTTTAACTCGAAATCTATTACAGATCTTACCAAAGTATTTGAACACAAGGAAAAATGAAAAATATAAAAACAGGGAAGATTCGATTAATAAAATAAATGATATAATCAGTCAATTAAAAGAAAAAATATCAATGTTTAATGTTAATTGAAGTAAGATCTGTGCTAAAATGGCTAATATTAAAAAAATTAAATGTACTGATGGAAAAACAAATAAAAAAATTCAAATAAAAATTTATACAGCAATACATAAAAATGTTACAACTATATAAATAAACACAATTAAAAGAGTTTGAATTTATATGGAGCAAAAATGTTTATATCATAATTTAGAAGTGTAGATGAAAAAAAGGCATAGTGACAGGAAGTGTTTTAGAAAAAGTTTATATATATATATATATATATATATATATATATATTTTTATATCTATATATATATATATATATATATATATATATATATATATGTATGTATGTATATATATATATGTATATATATATGTATATATATATATATATATATATGTATATATATATATATATATATACTAAAAACACTTAACTGAACTTTGGGTCAATAAACTTAAAGGAACTTTTTGGCAACGGATTCACAATTATTATCTTTTTTGAAATAGAAAAATAAGTTCAAATTCCTTTAAAATAAATGAAAGTGTCTTTATGTTACGGAAGTAATGATCAAAATCCTGTGTTTGAACCAGATTTTTCTAGTGTTTAGAATGATAAATTTTAAAATATAGTACTACATCAGGATAAAGCAAGAAGCCAATATTATCGTATTTTTAAAAGCGAGCTGGTTAAGAAAGTGGAATTGTGTACTTTTTAATTGCGGTTCAACTTTCTTTTGTTCATTTAATATTTTTAAATAAATGTTTTGTGGCTTTGAATTTTTACTAAACTGTAACATTATACAGGAAACATGTTAAAAACATTTTGCTTCTAATTTTATCTAATACAAGATTGTCTTGGAAATAAGGCTGTAATTTGGTAATGGAAATAAACGATATAAAATGAAATCAAAAACATAGAAACTAATAATAAGAGCACCATAGCTTTTTCTTTAAGCTGTTTAACAAGGTAATATTCTTTCGAGTTTGTATAAAATATAAGTAAATTGTATGAAAACATATATGATAAAGGTATGCAATGATCTTGAGTTTTACTGTATAATTACGTCATTTCATATTAATTTTCGAAAGGAAATGAGATATCCATGGGATTTTTTTGCGATACTACATTCCATTATAAGCTATGATAAATTACGGAATTTTCTTCCAAGCTGATTTTTGCAAGGCTCTACTTAATAAAACCATTTATACAGGTGAGAAAATTTCATCTGTCATCCGGAAAATTCTCGATTTTGTGAATGTGAAAAAAAAGTTCCCTTACCCCTGTGGATTAAAGATATACTCTTTATTATCCAAAGATCCTTGCGAAATTATTTCTTGCGTAAACGAAGCTAAATCAAAACATCTGCTTCATATGCAAAAAACTAAATGATATTTCACATTTTGAAGATGAGCAAAGTAGCTAACATTATTAACAAAATATTCAGAATGTGTTCATAGGAGCGACTCTTCCCATATTTCTGTAACACTTATTTACAATTTTTTTAGTTGCAAAAAGAGCCACAGTAATTAATGTTGATTACTGTGACCAGTGGGTAAATTAATTTTTAAATTATGTTATTTTATTATTAATTTGATTATAAAAAATTCGATTCTATAAGTCAAAGAAGAGAGTTTTAGCTAAAATACATAAAACCAGCTCACAAAAAATCAATATGTACGAGCACAATTAATAATTATATAAAATATTTATAATTATAAATTATTAATTATATATATATATATATATATATATATATATATATATATATATATATATATATATATATATATAAAGATGATGGTGATATGAAAATTGTGTTCTCTTTGAAATATGAAAAAAATGATTCATTTTAAGAAATATAAAGTTACTTTAAAATTGACTTTTATTTCAAGGACACCAGTTCTGTTTTTTTAATTTTTCACATTTGTGCATTTCTCAAAAAACGAAAATTTTTACTAGTGGAAATAATCGTTTAAAGAACTCAGAAGTATTAAAGCAGTAAAAAGCATTATGCATCAACTTACGTATAAACTGAAAATGGTTACAGTGCACATCATACATAAACAAATAAATGACTTGACTATTTCCACAACATTTTCTTTGATTTTTCTACCTAGTTAACACTATATTTGTTCATGCATTTATTTTTAAAATGAGATTTTTCAGAAAACTTCTCTTGTGCTTAGTGTATCAGAAAAAATATGTCTGCTAAAAATTGTAGTCTAATTGGTTTAAAAACTATCCAAAACAGATTTGTCAGTGCCTCATTTTCAGGTGAAAACATGATGATTCAAGCGAAAGCTTGTTGCCTACAGGGAGGGGTTCTTTCACCCATCTTATGGTGTTGTGTTGTAGATTCCCTTTTAGAGGTATTAAAAAAACAGGCATAATCACCATTGGGTATGCAGATGATTTAGCAATAATCTTCAGAGGTAAGTTTGATGAAACAATCTCTAGCATCATGTTCAACACCCTCAAACAAGTTGAGACGTGGTGTAAAAAAGGCCTATCTGTGAATCCTCAAAAAACACTATAGTTGCCTTCACAAATAAAAAGAATCGCAATCTGAAAAAGGTAACTTTTTGGTCAAGAATTAACTTGTTCCAAGGAAGTTAAATTCTTAGGAGTATTTTTTGACATGAACTTAAGTTGGAAGAAGAACTTCAACTTTTGTATTGAAAGA